>JALLAU010001111.1:0-11112 GCA_036939495.1 Thalassiosira hispida
GTTTTTGTACAGATTACCTATGGTAAACCACAGACCACAAAGACTAGAGTACGTTTTTGTTCGGATTTGTTATTTTGGTTCGGGTTCGTGGTGGAGATCGTAACAAAAGGGCTACTCAAAATACAAAGATTTAGGGTAAAAGTTCAAAATTAATACACCCTATTATCGAAAAACGTGTCTTGATGAAATTACAAGTCTTTCATATATATATTTTATTCAGCCCTAGGAAATGGCTAACAACATCTTCTCTCTTCATCGGTTATGTAATTAAACCTCTAGAAACACAAGCAATCAACATCAACGAGACCAACTAACGACTGTTGCGCTATTATGATGGTGATATCTGCGGGTAAGACGGACAGCCCCCATAATTTAATCCATTATCAATAGAAATAGAAAGATGGCGGACATGGCTTCAGCTCTCATGGCCTTGGACGACGACGAGAAATCTGCTGCATCCTCATCATGTAGTGCACCATCACAGGAGCCATCAGCGTCGCTGCTGTTGGCGGCAACATCCTCCTCGACGATGATGCCGGCAGCAGTTTCAGCACCTACATCAGCAGCAGTAAAATCAGCCAAGGCGACTTTACTCAAGCACGGATTAATGCCCGACTATCGCCACATTCAACAGAGCGAGGAGCAGCTTTCGAATTTATTGGAACGACGACAAAATAATGAGAATCTTCAACATCAACAACAACAACAACAACAGAAGAAGACGAAGGATGGTAACATCAACAATGTCAATAATGTGCCTCCTCAGTCGCCAGCACTATCCCATCACCAACCCCAGACGCAGATTGAGGAACAAACTTCCCAACAAGTTGTAATATTACATTCCTTCTTTCGCCATTTTTGTCATCCCCCTCCCTCCATGGAAAGTGTTCTAAATGTATTGTTATTGGAGAAGGAACGCGTGTCTTCTCTGCAACCACGAGGGAAAGGGAGAGGAGGGAAGAAGAAGGATCCGAACAACAACACTACTGTGAAGGACAAACATGAGAATAATGGTAATGTCCAACAGCAACAACAACCGCAGCAGCAGCAGCAGGAGGTGTCTAATTCACAACTTCATCAGCTGCATTCGACACTGCCAAAAGAAACAGTCATTCGCACATCCTCCACTTCCGCCCAATTCGTCATCAAGCTCTTGCGAGCATCCTCCTCCAATAATCCAAAGTCGTGTTTGTTGTTAAAGCTCCCGTTGGAATTTCAATTGAGCTTTTTTCGTTTGCTAACAAGATTGTTAACCACCGAGGGGGATGACGAGTACGATGAGGAATGTTTGTTTGATTGGCGTTTTTTGGAGGATGGAAGGAATGATGATGATGATTTGATGGAGGAGGAGGAGGGTGACGGGGATGGAATTGGTATTTTGGACGAGCTGATGAATGATCCGAAGCTCATGGGCGGCAATTCCAGTGATGCAGACGAGGATGACGATCTAAGCTACGATGTTGTACGCAAAGCATCCATTGGTGGCGAAATAAGGGAAAGAACCACCTCTCATGACCGAAAGATGTCGTCCTCCAACAAGAACAACCGTGATCGAACCATGTCGTCCTCCTCCCACACCTCCTTCCACCGTGCCAACTCCAACGATAACACCGGCAGAGCATTCGAAACATGGTCCTTCGGACGATGGCAAAAAAAGAAGAGTTCCTCCTTATACTCCGTCATTCGATTCTGTACCAACCCTCGTTGGAAGGAGGAGGAAGACGCCAGTGCCTTGGAACGCAAGGGCGGTTCGATGCGGCGTTCCTTGGGTTCTAGGAGACGGTCGTTGAGGTGGACCTTCGTGGCGGACAATGTCAAGTTGGGCAAGGAGGAGGAGGAGGCGTTGAGCCGGGAGAGTTTCCATAATGACGGCAATGACAGTGATGATGACGATAGTGATGACGGAGACGACGATGGGGTACGAACAGCTGCATGTGGAGCCGAGAGGGAAGTGGATGTCATTGGGATATTGATTCGAATCTATCAATCCATATTGGACAAGTGTTTGAAATCTACTGCTGGCAATAAAAGCAATAAGAACTCTTCTTCTTTGGAAGGTGTTGTCGGACAATATTTGCTATTGGGACCAGTGGCACACCTCATTGGATTACTCTGCGCAACCAAAGTCTCTGTCAAGAATCTTCGATTGCTATTGGTTCTTGTGGAGGATACGTCATATCAAAAGAAGAATCCGAGCAGTGGTGCGGTGGTCGTGCTGAATTTGGCGAGATTGCATGTAGTACGTGCACTGAGGTATGCGGCCGAGTATTCTATTCAGTTTAATGGTATACTTGACAAGCCTGGTCCGCAGACTTTCTTTTCGTTTGGGGATGATAATACCAACAAGAAGAAGGAAGGGGGGGTGGAAAGAGGACTGTCTGCCTCGTTCGATGAAATGGCGTGGCCGTTCAAGTATGATTTTGGCATGGCGTGTTGGTTCCGTGCCGAGTCATTTTTGGCTTCGCAGTCAGGTAGTGACAATGATAATGATGGGGAGATGATTGGACGACATGTGGTGTTGTTCAGTACAAGGACGAAGAATGGTGCGCAAATCGAGGTTTCCTTCGAATCGCACTCGATAGAGGGACCTTCGTCGAATACGTCTGCTGCTACGCTTATTGTCACTGTGATAGACGCCACTGCCAATGGTAGTGACGACTTGAACGCCAGTAAAACGCTTCGTAAGGTCCGTCTCGTGGGATGCGTCCTCTCCCCGCTGGTATGGTACCACGTTGCCGTGCGCCTATCTCGTCCAAGATTGAGTAGATTCTCATTAGCTCCATTCTCGAGCAAGGACGAGGTGTCTATACTTCTCAATGGGAAATTAATGCTGAGGGAACACTTGAAAATGCCACAATTTCCCGATGGGAAAGGTAGTGGAAGTAGAGGTGGCCTGGCGAGCAGCATTGGAGGGGCGCTGACCGGCTCCGCCTTCGGAGGAAGCTCCTCCGAACCGAAAAAAATGCCGTTGGAAATATCCTTCTCGCCCAATTTCGATGGGCAGGCCGGATCGTTGTATGTATTCAAGGATCATGTATCGGAAGAGTCCATTGGTGCACTCTATCACGAGACGATTGCCCCCCCATCGGAGCATTTGTCGCACTTTGGCTCCTTCGTCGATCATTGGGATTCCAACCATGGGAAATTATATCATTTGACCAAGGCTGTCAGTTCGGCATCGATGCATTCCGAGCTGGGGGACGTGGTGTTGCCAAATTATTCCGTGTTTACGGGGGAACGAGAATATTCTCAAAATCAACAACGAAGGATTCTCTTTGATTTGGCGGAAGAGGATGATGTGGACTCGGATGTCATCCCTGTGGGGTTGTCGAGGGAGAAATTTGGGTCGAAGTTACTCTTGGTTTGGGACCCCTGCCGCATCAGTAATGGAGTATTGATCGATCCTCATTTAGGAGCACAAGTGAAATTGGAAGATAGGGCGTCAACGTGGTCATTCGAAAGTGTGAGGGATACCATTGAAAGTTTGGGGGGCATGCCAAGATTACTTCCCGCGCTTGGGATGCTACAGCATTTGATACCCGGGAACAAGAGCAGCAGCAGTGCAAGTAGTGCATCATCTGCAACAAAGGGAATAATAGACGACTACCCGAACATGCTCCTTCCCAGTCTCATGTTCCTCTTCGCTTCCTTCATTCGCGAGCATGAGGTGAATGCATGCGAGATGTACCGTTGTGGAGGCATTAATGTCATGGAAAAACTACTTCACGATAGCAAAAAGAAAGATATCGATCAGGGTGCATTTTACAGACTGGGCGTTTCACCCCTGATTGCTCAATACAATGCCAGCGCGCTGCTGGATCTATGGCAAGCGTCTCGACTCAATTTTGCATTGGAAACGTGTGTGTTTTCGCGGCTCATATTCAATATACCCCTTTTATTGGGTGGTGTTGCGAGGTCAAGGGGAGTATCATTCCATGCTGTGATATTGCCCGTGCTGTCAGAAATTGCAATGATGAATCCAGATAAGGTTCGCGATTGCATCGAGACAGGGGAGGTATTTGATGTTGTGAATGAGTATTCCAGAGGCGAGAGCGAAGAGGTAGGTCTACTATTGAGCGGTTATGTTTTGATTTATTGCATATTGCTTGATTCTGATGGTGAAGAACAATCATTTCGTTTCCTCTCGCATCATAGAGTGTGCATGATACAGCAGCAGATGATCTTTTCTACGAGTCTACCTCGTCTTTGTCCACCTTTACTATTGCTGAACAATGCTTTGTAGTAGACACTCTGTTAGGAATTATTACAATCATGCTCGCAGTAAGATGTCCAACCCACGATCTCTCTCCATTGTTGACCTTCATTACATATAACTTGGATCTTGAATGGGAAGCCAATGATACTGAAAGCAATGGCGATCGATCAGCCAAGCGCAGTAATCGATACCTTTCAACCGTGAAGGCGGTCTCCATCCTTTTCTTTTTACTTCAAAAGTCAAATGTGCCAAACCTCATTGATTCGTTGGCTGATATATATGAAAATGGCAATTGTGTGGCTTCGTGGATGCTCTGCTGCTTGGTAAATTCATTTGATGACACAATACGTGGATTGGGAATCAAATGCTTAGCAGCCTATCTCCGTACCACCACATCTACAACTACTATCAATGATGTGTCCAATGGCGCACTAACCGGACCTTCAGGCCAGAAATTATCCAAAACCATGAAACGCGGCCTGGAAGTCATTAGCCATTCTGCGAATAATATGCTATCCAGCGTCCTCTCTGGTCGTGTCAATATCAAAATCATTTACAAATTGCTCTGGCATCTATTAAAATGCCACAGGGAAAGGCTTGGCGATGCCTCCAATGCTGCATTGATGTACCTCATAACAGATGCAGTCTCCTCCTCAGTTCCACTTTCGGACATCATCGTCCCTAATAGTGAATTGCTAGGTGGGTTTCGCCTTAGTTTAGAGGAGCTAGAGTCAAAGGTTGACTCTCGACAGAGCATTTGCAATGTATGGGGGATTAGCACTGTTCTTCGCCTGCTCAGGTTTTTATCCAGCGAACAGAAGGAACGATGGCTATTTGACATACTAGCTTTTTTGCTTGCAAGTCCAAACAGTGTTAATATCATTTTGTCCTGTGACGATTGGCAACCAGTTTTGTTTCAACTAGTGGCAGAGGTTTTGGAAGAAATTTACGGCGACGATTCAGATGGCACCATGGATGAGGCTGGTAATGGATCTGGAAATGAAAGGTCACACAGTCATGCTGGTCCAACAACGGTGAATACTGAGACTCTCTCAAAGCCTTCGGTCAGGACTAGGTATGATTTGTCATTGAAATTATATTCGACACTCTTGGGCCATTGTGTGAGACAAGGTAAGACTGGCGACGCAACATCATGTCAGGTTGCAACGTTCTACTTTCCAAGTCTCTAACAAAAATATTGTCGTTGTCCCTTTCAAGGTGACGAAAAGGCCTTTGATGCAGTCGAGATGGCCGCATCTCTACAGCGCGTTGATGCCAACGGCTCTGAGATATTTAGCATTCTCCTCAGCCATTTGTTTGCTGATCTCATAGAGAAGGGCACCATTGCATCTATCGAAAGGACTTACAGCAATACCGAGTCCAGTACTGCTGGTCGAAATCGAGCCCTAAAACAAAGTGCCAGGCTGGTCACCCAGTCGATCCTATCCAATGGCGCAGATGGTTTGGATATGGCATCAGCTGTCAAACAGTGGCGTTGTCTGCGGCATCTAACTGCTCTTACTGTTGCAATTGTGACAGAGAGTGGGTGAGTCTTTGTCATTCGGTTCCTATGCAATTCTTTTAGACATTCTGTCCTCTAATGATAATGCTGATGTGAAAAAAAAAACAGGTTTGGGATCGTGCAATTATTTGATTACCGTAACCAAGATGCCTCTGCAATTGATGGCATAACGGGCGGAATGTATGGAATACGCCTGGACAATCTCGTATCGGGGGTGAACGCGTTCGAGGCACTGGCTGGCGCGAAACTCCATGCAAGCAGTTCTGGGCGTCATCAGCGGGATCGATATCGCTATGTATGTGTTGTCTTGGCGTCACAGGTCTTGACTCTCATCGATGCTTTCATTTTCCCGGACAACTTGGACACAGCTAAGGCAGCATCTCAATTACATGGCCTTGCTCTTGTGAGAAGCACAGAACCTAGATTAGGTCAATCTCAGGGGACTCTCCTTGCCTCCCTTGTTCGGCTCTCACTGATCCTCCTTGCATATCTGGAGCCAAGGTACGCTCTATCTAATCTATATGTATTGTGACCTTGACTTGTCGCTTTGACTTTCTGCAATAAACTGGTATTCTAAATCATGTACATTCATTTGTCTTGATCCCAACTATCTAACACATTACAAAACCAACAAAGTTCTGTTAAATTCCTTCAAGCATGTTCTCGTCTACGATGCTTTCTTCACTGGGTGCTTGAAATTTTAAGAGAGTCTGTGGCTTTAGGGGGATATAATGCAGCCTTCCATGAGCTGACGGCCCCATTAGATCGGATCGTTCTTGCAATTGTTTTACAATGTCACAGAGCCCTCTCAAGATGTTCTGTAGTTTTACTTGAGATGGAGTCATCTCCGTGGCAAAAGTATTACAGTGATATTGAATCTAGGCAAAAGTGCCAAAGGCGCCTCTTCAGAGCAATATTGGAGCTGAGAGAGATTGTGCTTGCAGCTTATAGGGGGCGTAATGAGGTGCTTCGAGCAGCTCTATCACCTCAGGCATATGAGGCGCTGGCTCGTGGGCTGGAGGAAGTAACCAGCACTACACCGAAGGCCAGCGATTTCTCTTCGAAAGAAGCATCCTTAAGGTCATTTTTAGAAAGTGACTGGGTTGCGGGCTTTCATGATGTCGAGGGTGACGGAAGTCTAGTTATACCTGAACAAATTGCTAATGGTGAACTCTACGAAGGCGCAGCATCAACGAGAGGAAAACAAGCCATTGAAGAATTGGCAAAAGAATCAGCAGCAATAACCAAAGAATACAACGGACTTTTGAATGCGCCCTTTAGTGTGTACTGTGAAAATCAAAGAAAGTGGGCAGAAACGGATGCTGTTAGAGATCGTGAATATGAGGGTGATGTGTCAGTGAAGCGCCTTTCAAGCAAGTACCGCACAGATATGGTGGACCTAAATAAGTCAATGGTGACTAGATTTGTTCTGGCATTGCAAAGATGGAATCGGATTGTACAGCTTGCGAACGACCCTTGGAATCGATGGAGACACTGGATGTTCACCTCTTATACAGATCTCCTCTACAGAAGAATAGTGTTCCATCCAAATTATAGTTTTAGCAACCATGCCAATGCAAGCTATGAGCTTACTCTCGGGAAGGAGCGAGATAGTATCCAGCGGGCAGAAGAGGCACGGATAGAGCGGAAAATGGCTGAGGCAGTTCTTCGTTCAGCTATTGTTCCCTACACAGAATCCACCGATGAAGATGTAGACGACGAAGTAGAAGACCTTGAGAAGTCGGACAAGGAAGGGTTTCTTGGGTGGGATGTGGAGGGCAGGAATGAGTTATTGGACCAACAAAAACAAAATGGTGATGAAGATGGGTCGATGAATAGATCCGATGGCGAAGACGACACATCTACTGATTCCAAAGTAAATCAAAAGGACAATGCTGATGAAACAGAGTGGGACCAGATTGAGTCTACAGATTTTGATGAAAGTAATGAATTGGATCCATTTGCATGGGCAAGAAAGTTTATGTGGGCAGAAGGAGAGCATTTCGTTCACAATTTTGAGTCAGTTGTGATTGTATCCATACAATGCACTAGGGATGGGACGTTATTACTTACTTCACATAGCTTATATTTTCACCAGACAGAAGACACCATCGACGTGATGACGAAAGAAAAAATGGAAGATGATGGCAAGAATGGACCCTCCAGACAGGACAAGAAGTGGAAGCTCAATCGCTTGACAGATGTACATGGGCGACGATACATGTTAAAGGCACAAGCACTTGAATTATTTTTCGCCAACATGGAAGGCAAGTCATGCAGTCATTTGCTAAATTCTTTCCTATTTGATTTCTGATGTTTCTCAATTACTCGGCATGTGGGACTGCATCATTCCATACAGGTGTTTTCTTAACGTTCAATGGTACAAAGGAGAGAGATTTGTTTCATGCAAAATTGAGAGGCAACTGCAAGGTATGAATACGAGCGCAAGATTCGTTTCGGCTTTGGGTGGATACTCTAGAATGATTTCATCTCATTACATTTTTTTATTATATCTCTTAGGCACCATTACTGCGTTCATTCAAGAGCCTAAATCCCCGGGTGGTGTTCAAGAAGTCAAAATTAACGGAGCTATGGCGCAAAAGGAAAATAAGCAATTTCCAATACATCATGGCATTGAACCTGATGGCAGGGCGGACATTCAATGACATAACACAATATCCTGTCTTTCCGTGGATTCTCGCAGATTACACTAGTGAAACTCTTGATTTGTCTGATCAAAGTGTGTACCGAGATCTGACAAAGCCTGTAGGGGCATTGAATCCGGACCGATTGGCGCAGTTGATTAATAGGTACCAGTAAGTATTTTGGAAGGGGAGAATTAGAATATTGACGAACATATATTTCCCTGACTCTTCCTGTTGCGACTTAATTCGTTCTTTTCTCTTGATCAGTGATCTTGATGGCTTTCCGGAAGAAGAGAAATTTCTCTATGGCAGTCATTACTCCTCGCCAGGTGTCGTCCTACACTATTTAATTCGTCAGGAGCCTTACACATCCATGCACATAGCATTGCAGTCAGGCCGTTTTGATTGTGCTGACCGTCAATTTTTTGGTCAGTCCACTTCCTCCGTTCCTGTTCTTTGTTTGCGACCATCTTTTCTTTGCTCACAACAAGATTCATTTTTCTGAAAACTACAGATATGGAAGGGTGTTGGCGATCTTGCAATACATCCACATCTGACGTGAAAGAACTTTTGCCTGAATTTTTTTCATGCCCCGAAATGTTTACGAATACTAATGATTTCCCCCTGGGCGAGACCCAAACGAAGATGGCCATTGATAGCGTGAAGCTCCCCCCGTGGGCAAATGGCTCGCCCCATGAATTCATTCGCCTACACAGATTAGCTCTTGAATCGGAATACGTATCTAACAACCTTCAACATTGGATTGACTTGATATTTGGGTACAAACAGCGTGGACCTGCTGCCTTGTCTGCTAATAATTTGTTTCATTATCTTTCCTATGAAGGATCTGTTGACATTGACAAAGTTACAGATGACCTTGAGCGAAAAGCAATAGAAGGGCACATACAAAATTTTGGCCAAACCCCAAGCCAGCTCATTGCGAAAGAACCACACCCTTCTCGGTCGTTTCGCGAAGAAGAACTAATTCCTCTCTTTCAGGTAAGAATTGGAACAATCCGGTTTGTTTCATCAACACTGTTTCATCGCAAGTTAACAACATGCCTTATATTTCTTTTCAACAAAGGATCTTTGTCCCAACAATATGCGATGTGATACCCCTAGAAAGCAATTCGGGGGTCCCAACAAGTCTGTCATTGGTGCCATCATCAGTATTCACGCCCTAGGAGACTCGGTATTTACCATCCACTCAGATTTTTCTATTTGCTCTTATAAAGTATATCATGCTCGAGGTTCGGCTCCATTCCATTTCAAAATGCTGGAGAGTAGAAATGCAAGCCTCTCTCACATCAGTCACCCTGGAACCAGCGAAATCAATGAATCTGAGATGATTGACAATGGACGGAATCTTTCATTTGCCATCGCGCTGGGGGTTAATTCCAGAACGACTGGTAATGGCAATGGCAGCTCGGATCCATCTCATCTCTTAATGAGCTGTGGCTATTTTGACAACTGCGTCAAAATCCACTCCCTTGACTCCCTACAATTACAATGCAGCTTGAATGGAGGGCACCGGGGACAGATTAATTGTCTGGAAGTGGGTGGCGAAGGAGAGATGATGGTCACTGGAGGAGATGATGCTACTTGCCGCATATGGATTGTAGATCACAATGCGCTTGCGGCAGCAATCACAGATGGATTTGTCAAATCATCACTTGTCAAAGAGCCCAAAGAAACTAAGTTTTACCATGTCCATACCCTGCTAGGTCATGTCACGACTATAAGTTGTGTGGCCATATCTACCAAGTTGGATGTTGTCGTCAGTGGATCTCTGGGCGGTTCCATTTGTCTCCACAATATCCGGTCCGGAAAATTTATCCGTTCGCTTCACGTTGACACATTGTCAAAGGAAGTGCAGGAATCATGTGCAGGTAATGGAATTCCCGTGAGAAAACTAGCCATTCACGTGGATGGAACCTTTGTGGCCCATCTTTCTGATGGTAGCTTGCGTGTCTTCTCCATTAATGGACAACAACTCAGCAGCAAACACATCGGGGAGAATCTCAATGCGATGATAATCTGCCAGAAAAGCGAAACCCTGGTTACTGGTGGAGATATGGGATGTGCAAGAATATGGAAGCTTCATGATCTCAGCTTGCAATGTACTGTGGATGTCAAAAAACATGGTCCTATTACAAGTTTGGCTTTCACTCCTGGCGAATCTCGATTTCTCTGTATTGGGTGTAGCAACGGTCTATTGTCAATTGTGTCCCGAATCCCTTAGAGAAATAATCTTGCAGGAGGTTATGGTACTATTATTTCCACTGTTTGACAATGATCATAAAAAGAAGTATCTGTAAAAATAATGAATCTGTACAATCTTAGTCTTTTCATTGTTTCAGCTGGTAGAGTCATTGAACTCCACTTGTCACTTGTATGCTTGAGGAAAGGTTTCTTTATTTTTTTTATTTTAGGAGGGGCTTTATAGCAAACCGGCTTTACACGGTTAGTACTCATCAGAGGCTTGGGCACCCTTCGCCCCGACAAAAAAAACATCCAACGTGTGTTGACGCCAATAATAGCATTTATGTCGTCAGCTGCTCATTCCTGCATCTCAACATGTACATGATGTGTTTCATTTAATAACTATGCAATAACTAATATGCATTGTAGACCACCTAAGTATATGTATCCGCTTCTTCCTTGCCTTGTCGCCTTTTTACCTAGTTGTTGTAAATTGTCCCCACTTTGATTTCATCCATGATATTCGG
>JALLAU010001112.1:0-11122 GCA_036939495.1 Thalassiosira hispida
AGCTTCCAGCTCATTGACCCACATTTTTTGTTACGGGAGTCCGTACCAAAAAATAGGGGGCAATGAGGGTACTCAATGGGCTCTCAAGTCTCAAGAGGGTGGGACGGTAAAGAGCTAAGATCATCTTGCTCTCCTGCTGAGATTCTAAACATAACATATTTCTTCTTTGGCTCTGGGGTACCATACAATAATGCCTACTTTTAGATCACTATTATATTATGACAGTATCGGTTTGGCACCTACTACTCCAAACTCAAACAAAACACCCATTGATCTTAATGCTTAATCTCACTCAGGACTTGAGGGATGAAGTTGAAGGGAATTTGCAGGATTAAAGGTGGTACCTTAATAGCCAAATCTCAGTCATGCTTCGTCGCCATTGATAGCACTAAACCTAGAGGAGTTGAGACCAGATGTTGGATGAGGTACTTGCTCTGACTTGCAAACAGTTGGTAGTGGACGAACCACCTATAGAGCAGAACCATTGATCAAGACTGATTCACTGTATGAATAAGTTGGCTCAAAGAATGAGTTGGTGCATCGGTAGGTAGATAGTTGATACATGGGCGCATAATACAAATAATATCAACACATATGGTAATGTCTCGACGCCTTACTACAGATTGTACTCGACACTTACAACATGAGCAGTTATTTTCACACGTCTATTCATTCACAGTGTTCAGTTTGATTTAGTAGTATTTTAACGTATAGGTTGTGTGATACTAAACAACCGTATCAACACATCACAATAAAACAAACATGTTTTCTTCTATAACAAAGTCCTTTCTTTCCCCCTGGCGGAGCTGGTATCACTTAAACTTTTGATCCTGCATCACACGCATATTTCTCAACAAATCTCTATATACATCTACACTAAACAGTTACATCGATTTTTCTTGTTGGCCCTCCCTTCTTCATCACATGACGTTGATGATACAGTCATCAACTCTTGTCTCTTCTAAATGTAGTGCAGCCTAGATGGGCGGCGATTGGGCGGCCGGGTACCGTCTCTTCTCGGCGGCACCGGCAGGCACACGGGACGGAA
Source organism: Thalassiosira hispida (assembly GCA_036939495.1). Classification (NCBI taxonomy): domain Eukaryota; phylum Bacillariophyta; class Thalassiosirophyceae; order Thalassiosirales; family Thalassiosiraceae; genus Thalassiosira; species Thalassiosira hispida. Next base: position 1,049 of record JALLAU010001112.1, read on the forward strand.
GTCGCCCACCTCCTCCCAAATTAGCTCTTGCAGCCGGATACGGTGTAACTTCTCATCCTCGAAGCTAAAGTCGAATGGACGGTCGCATACGGGTTCATCTTCCTCGCTGTGAAGCTGTGACATGAAGGGATGCTTCAGCGCCTCCTCGATGGTGATGCGTTTTCGTGGATGGATTTGGAGCATCTTTCGGAGCAAGTCTAGGCACTCGGCGGATGCGTTGGGGAACTGCTGGCTCAGGGGTGCAACTGCCTTGTTGGGCAGTTTGCGCATGAAGCGTCGTGCCTTTTCGGATGTGACGAAGTCAAGCTCTTCTTCGGGTAGCTTCCCCAGCTTGGTTGTGATGAGAGTGAGCTAAAAGATGGAAGACAAAAGATGGAAGAAGAGAGCGAGGACTTAAGTTGTGAGAGAAAGGTACATCAATAAGTGGGATATGGGAAATGAAAGAAATCGAATTCTCACCTGATCAATGTAGTCTTCCCCGGGGAAGAAGGGCTTCCTAGCCAACAGCTCTGCCAATATACATCCCGTACTCCAAACATCCACGGGCTTGTCATACTCATGGCATGCCAGCATGATCTCCGGCGCACGGTACCACCTCGTCACCACATACTCCGTCAAGAGCGGACGTTTATTCGAGTCTCTCATCTGCTCGCTGTCCAACACACCTCGCGCCAATCCAAAGTCACACACCTTCAAATCGCAATTGGAATTAACCAAGAGGTTGGACGGTTTCAAATCACGATGCAAGACATTCGCCGAGTGAATGTACTTCAACGCCCTCAACACCTGATAGATGAAGTACTGAACATGATCCAAACTCAAACTCTGCTTGGAATAAATGATTCTATACAGATCCGTCTCCATCAATTCACTGACAATGTACACATCCTTGAAGTCGTCGACATATCGCATCATGGGCGGCATCATGTCGCAAATTCCGACAATGTTCTCGTGCTTGAGATGCTTTAGGAGCTTGATCTCGCGAAGGATGCGCTTGGCGTCGATCTCGTCCTGGAAGGCCTTGGGCACCATCTTAATGGCCACGCGGGAATTCAATTGCGTGTCGTGTGCGGAAATAACGACGCCGTAGGCTCCCGAGCCAATGACCCGGTTGAAGGAATACTTGGAGTCGACCGTGAAGCTGTGATTCCCAGTCTTGAACGTGTGAGCGCTGTAGGGCGTGGTACTTTTGAATCGATTGTGCGCGCCGCCATGTTCCGAGGCGGATCTGCCGCTGTGGGGCATGATGATTTCGGTACCGTACTCGGATGCGATGGAGCCGTCGTCCATGGACATGGAATGCGATCCTGCGTAGGAGGTGAATGCAGCCGTGGTGGCCGTGGCGAGGCTGTGGTCATCCTTTAGGTCGGAGCGGTTCTTGCTGATGGTGCCCCGGCTTTCGTAGCTCATGGTTCCGCGGACTTCCTCGCGATCGTTGCGTTGCTCGCGCTGTCCGTGATGGTGCTTGGATGGAGCGTGGTGCGATGCATGACCATACTGTTTGGAGGGCTGCTTTGAGGAGGAGGGCATCCCTGGCATGGAAGCGTAGTTTTGGAATGACATCTTTGGCATTCGAACGATCGTTTGTGGCGTGGATATTAGTATTAATCTGTGAGCAACTCAGGGGGCCTTTATTGGTGACGCCGACGAGAAGAATTGTAATGCTGCTGATACACAAGCCGATGATATATATGAATGCCTTCAGAGATGATATGCACTAGTGAGAGGTTATTATGGTGATAGTGTTCATCTGTTTATCGATCTCATTGACTTGAAGGTTGTATGTTATTGTTTGTGATCGTTTTACTGGAACGTTGTGAGTGCATGATGTTGGGGGGAAGTTTTGATCAGCGATGAGCAGCGCCGCTAAGCCGCTATCGTATCGTATCTATCCATCCGATCTCTTTCCACATGAAAAACCCAAAGACAATCTCTTCCAACAAGATCTCTATTGCGATATTACCAATTCCTCAGTTTTCATTCCAATATTCGGCTCGGCAGGCGCGCGGTTCTACGCGATTTTCTAAGGTATCTGAAGAAATTTGATAACCACCCTTTTATTAGTAACATATCGCTAAACCATTAGCGATTTCGCTAAATAGCCCGCTAAATAATCCATTGCCCATTTCTTTCGTTTTCGGCTCGATTCTCTAACTCACAATCTCTATCTCTTCCCATTCCCATCACCATCATCCCCTATCCCTGACTTTAGATAGAGCTTGGATTGTTATTGATCCCTGGCTTGGATCTCAGCGAACCGTCCACCGGATCGGAGTCCCATATTCAGCATAGCAGTAGACACATCATCATCTGTCACGCCATGTCCAAACAGTACTGGGTCTACCACGAGCGGCAGGATGCCCTCCTATGCGGCCAACACGCGCTAAATAATCTCGTCCAACAAAATGCCTTCTCTCCCGGAAGTCTAGCCGAAGTTGCCCAGCAACTCGATCAGATGGAGTATAATTACATGGCCCAGAATAATGAGGGGGGCGTGTCCTCGAAGGATTACTTGAAACGCATGGCGGAGGGTTCGGGAAATGTGGATGAATCTGGTAATTTCAGTATTGAGGTTCTGCGTTCTGGGTTAATGAATTCGTTCAACTTGGAATTGCCAAATATTCGACAGAAGGGTGTTGGTGACAAAGTTGAAGTCACTCAAATTGAAGGCTTTGTGAGTGATATTTTGATATTATTTGTCATTGATGGTAATTTGTATCTTTTTATATCCCGATCCCGACATACATGTGAATGTTTGTATTAATATATCATTTCTCATTGAAATTTTTGGTACACAGATCTGCAATAGGGCAAGTCATTGGTTTGCAATACGAAAAATCAATGACAGATACTACAACTTGAACTCTACTCTTGAACGCCCAGAAATCATATCTCACTTCAAACTGGCTGCCGAGATGCAGGCACTTCAAGATGCGGGCTATTCCGTATTCTGTGTCTTGGATTCCCTGCCTCCCCCCTGTTCCAGCGAGGCCATGATGGATATGGGATTGCCAAAATACTGGTGGAAAGAAGATGATTTGTCGAGTGGAAAATCCAATGCCGCGACACGTGCGGATGATCCGTGGAAAGATGTTGGAGGTGGAAGACGGCTAGATGGAAATAGTTCAGCATCGGCGGCGGGGGGGAGTGGCGGAAATGATGTAAGTGGAATGACAGAGGACGAAATGTTGCAAATGGCAATGGCTGCTAGTTTGGAACCATCTGCACCACCATCAAAAAGTGATCATTCCTACGTGCTGGACGACGAACCTGCAGAGGGAACACCAGGAGCTTGCAAGATACAGTTTAGACTTCCCGATGGAACACGTGCTGTACGTCGTTTCATGGACTCTGATCATGTGGGGGTGCTGTATGCTTTCGTGGCTAGCAAGTGCTCAAAGCAGAGTGTTGAGTTGCGTGCTGGGTTTCCGCCCAAAGATATTAGCTCAAAAAAGGATTCAACAATTACTGAGGCAAAATTGGCTGGTGAAATGGTCCATGGGCGATATGTCTAGCTAGTTAGATAATCATTCATCTATAGTTTCTATTCAATTTTACAACAAAAACAACTAGCTTGGAGTGGAAGGTCAATCTGCATATGTTAAAACACATAATATTACTCCTATTAGCTTACAGAAGGATGCAACTATTGCTGTGTCAAAGTTGGCAGGTGAAATGATACATCGGCGATATGTCTATAGTCTTTATTCATTTTTACAACAAAAACAACTAGCTTGGAGTGGAGGGTCGATCTGCAGATGTTCACACATATTATTATTGTACTCCTCAACTTTGGGATTCAGGCGTGATAGCTGTTTTTTCCTCGTCAACTTTGGCTTTGGGCGATATGTCTAGCTAATTATCTATAGTTTCTATTCAATTTTACAACAAAAACAACTCGCTATCGATCTGCAGATGTTAACACATATTACTCCTCAACTTTGGATTCAGGCGTGATAGCTGTTTTTTCCTCGTCAACGTTGGCTTCAGGTGCAGTCGCTGGTTTCTCTTCAACTTTGGATTCAGGCGTGATAGCTGTTTTTTCCTCATCAACTTTGGCTTCAGGTGCAGTCGCTGGTTTCTCTTCAACTTTGGATTCAGGTATATTCGCTGGTTTTACCTCATCCGTATCGTCGGTTAATGGAACATCAGCAAACAAATCTTCTATGGGATCACCGTGGGGTTGGGTATCAAGTCCAGAAAACAAGTTATTTAACTCGCCTCCTTCTTGGGAGCCAGTGGTGCTGGAAGTTTTTGCCTCATCGGTATCATCACCAAACGATATTGACTCTTCTGCCGCCATCCTCTGAAACCGAGTTTTTGGGCGTGGCTCGTCCTCGAGCATAATCTTTCCAAGGGCAGTTAGAGTCTTGGTCACTTCTGATTCTTCTCCTTCGGAACTCTTTTTCGGTTCGATAGGGCCAGGTTTGGAGTGATAAAAGCTTGCAAAGGGATTCTGGCGCGCTGGTTGGTTGCGAATTCCTGATAAACTGCCACCTATGGACTTCGTAAACTTGCTGAGCTTTCCTCCATCCGCTGGGTTGTCTGCTGTGGGGGTGGCTATGGAGGTGGTTGCTTTCGCCTCTTCTTCTTTGCTTGTTTCTGGGACGGCATCCTTATTTTCGTAGTAAGACGTTTTGGCCTCCACAGCTCTCTCCCGAAGTCCCGATAAACCACCACCTACTGACTTGGTAAACTTGCTGAACCTGTCAGTGGAACTTGTTTTCGGTTCCTCTACTTCACTCTTCTCCGTGATAGAATCTTTCTTCTCTTCTGTGGCTTCATCAGACGGTGTTGGTGCCTGATCGGAAGATTGCTCTGCGGCAGAATCTTTCTTATCTTCAGTGGCTTTGGCTTCATTGGATGGTTTTAGTGTCTGGTCAGTAGGTTGCTGACTGAGTTTGATTCGGCTCGTAAAGCTTGAGAACGACATTTTTCCTCCGGTGCTCTCTTTTTCGGTTGGTTCGCCTTCGGTAATTGGATGTCCACTGCCCGAAGCCGTTGTTGCCGTTGACTGCTGTATACGGTGAGTGAAAGATGCAAAAGCACTCGATACTTTGGAGGTGTTGTCACTTGCAATGCCTCCATCGGTCTCCTTCTTATCAGAAGATGACGCTGTTGCTGGGCTTTGCTCTGTAGTGGAATCTTTCTTATCGTCTGAGATTTCTGTGTCTGTAACTTGATCGGATGGATTTGTTGGTTGATCAGCAGGTTGCTGGCTTAGTTTGACACTTTTGATTCGATTGGTGAAGCTTGAAAAGGAAATTTTACTTCCTGCGGTCGCTGGTGCTGGACTGTCTCCTTCCAAGGCTGGTTCTCCACTGTCTGCAGTAGAAGCAAAGGGTGCAGTAGTTGACAACTGCACCCTTTGAGTAAGTGATGTGGAAGCACTAGATATCTTGGAAGCGCTGCCACTGGAGTTGTCTTCAACTTTCCCTTCGTTGGAAGATGAATCCTTTGGATCAGAAACGGGAGCCGTCTCCTCTGATCCTGGTGTGGTTTTGTTTTCTGCTTCGTCATCCCCAATGTCTACATCAGATAATGCAGTGCTTGACGATTCTGAATGGAAGGATGGCAACTTAAAGTTGCTCATCTTTTCTGCTAAGATTGTGGCCGACGACTTGCCTTTTTTTGCCTGGCCTGCTTCGTTTTTCTTTTCGGGTTCCTCTTCTTTTCTGTTAGAAGTAAACTTTTTGGAAAAGAAAAGCGGTGGTGTTCTCCCGAACCCGATAGAAGGTACAGTCTTGGGCTTGGCTATGAAGTTACTGACCGACTGCTTCACTTTAATCATGGTTTCCGGCTTCGCGAGGTCATTGGCTAAGTTGTTGATACGCTGCTCTTCAAGAGTGAGCCGTACCATGGAATTATCGATAATCCTTTGAAGAGTCCTTGATGTCTTCTCTTTGGCGGGTAAAGTCTTGTACTGATCCTCTTCTTGACGAGCAATCTCTAACTGAGCAAATAACGATACAGCTGGATCATATTCAACGAGAACCTCGGGGGGCGTCATGCCCATCGTGTCCCCCTCTCTCGAGAGAAATGCATGAGCTGCCGCGAAACCACCTCTGAGAACCGAGACGAAGGGGAATCCTTTCTTGAGGAAAAAGAGTGCGCAATTACTTGTTCTTGCTATGTCGTCTTCAAGCAACTTCTCTTCCGCGTTTGAGAGTGTGTGGTTGTACAGAACCTTGAACGAGGCAAATCCTTCTCCCTGTGAAGTTAATTGAAGATGAATGAAAAACGGATTTCAAGTCAGCCATTGGCCGGTGGGCGTCAGGATGTTGAAACGGTCGTATCAAAGAGCTCACCATCACACAAATATGGACTGCACCTCGCAATGACTCAAACATGTCAGTTAGCTTTTGAATCTGTTCCGGATCTTGCAACTTCTCTGGACTCATAGAAACTGATGTGGGGAAACGGCCTTGCTCTGCAGCGATAGACTCTGGCCTGCAATCAACCAAGTAAAATTGAAGGGGTGCGTCTGTATCAGAAGTCCTCTTAAGTGGACTCATCTTTCTTCCTGTGATAAGATTATGGCCTTTGGTTGTGCAAATGACGGGTATCACTTCCTTTGTAGAAACTTCCAACACAACCGGGGTGTGAGATTGAATCTCTGGCATAGCTTCGGCGTGTTTCTTTCGCCGCTCTGAGACTCTAACAGAAACATGTTTCCTCGTTTCAGTGATACTTTGATTAACAGACAGGAGGAAACTGCGAGTTTGGTCCTTTAGCGCTTCGTCTGGCAAGAAACCTTTGCCATACTGTTTGCAATGGCAATCGATAGCGACGCGTAAGATTCAGTATAGCATGAAAGATACTGAGAAAAATATCATTTACCTTCTTCTTCAGTTTCTCATTCAATAATGAAATTCTTCCATCAAATAGCTTAAGAATTTTATCAATAGTGTCAATCTTTTCTGGTGCATATTCTCTGTAGTAAGAAGTGAGGCGAGCTTTATTGAGCGCCCTCTCCGCCTCCTTGTCTCGCTCCTGCCTCTCTTTCGTCCGTGCTGCATCATCCGCATCAAGATGAGCCTGGAGCTCTTCATCCACTTTCGCCTGGCGCACTTTGAGTGCACTGGCAACAGCTCTGTCATCGGCCAAGCGCAATAAATCAATAACTGATGATGGCGTAGATTCCATCAGCGACTTTGCCGATGATAGCCAGTCTGACGCCATATCGTCGTCGCCAGTGGTGGTATTTGTTGCACCTTCACTTGCCCCGACAAATGATTCTATGGCAAAACTAGTTTCCTGGAAGTTCAATATCCTCTCCAACTCTTTCTTCAATTCGTCTCCTCGTGACATAAGTAGAACGTCAGATTTTTTCTCGAGAACTGCAATTGCTAGGAAATACAACAGTGAATGATTGCCCTTGGTCAAGATATGGTCCCATAATTGAAGAAGGTTCTTGTGATCCAGGCATGACCCTCCACATTCCCCGGCAAAATTTGTGACAAACCATGGCAAAGGGACAAGTCCGTTTTGTTCCAGGTCGCTCTTTTTCTTTTTCTCGGGATTTGTTTCTGCTCCTGACTTGCCACCAGACTTGTCATCTTCTTTGGCTTCGCCCTCGTTGGCTTCGCCTTCTTTGGCTTCATCTTTGGATTCACCTGTATCGTCCTTTTCAACTTTTTCTTCCGTGTCGTCACTAGTAGCTGCATCATTGTCATCTACTTGCTTTTCATCCTGGTGGTGATCCGTGTTACCTTTTCTAGGCCAATACCAACCAGGACAGTGCCTATCCAAATGCATCACCAACAGAGGCAAATGATAACATGCCAATAAATAAAAGTCAGCATGCAGAGCCTTTGCAGCCAAGAATCGCTCGTCGTGGGACAGTCTCAGTAGAGGCATGGCATAAGGTTCAATTTGAGATAGGACAACGCTTGCGGCAGCGGGTGGTATTCCTGCTTGGAGTACGGCAAGTGCCACCGGTGGGATGAGCGGATCAATGACCAGTGATGAAGACGTAGATGATTTGTTGCGGCTTTGAAAATACGATAGTGAGAGCAATTGCTGTTTTTCGGCTTCATATGTATCATCATCCTTGCCAATGCCACACCCCTGTTTAAGTAAGGGCTCAATCAGAGTATCATATTCCTCCCCCTCGAACTTCCCGGCAACTTCCCCCTTCTTCTCCCATTCACGGTACGAGTCAGCCAAGCTGCCATCTTCAATATCTCGCAAAATCTTACCGCAAATAACCTTTGTCCATAGATGTGCTCGGTCTTCAGTACTGACGGCAATGTCGCCACTAACGTTATGGAAACCTCGTACTCGTGAAAAAAGCGTTCGGACATCATCAATGGTTGACGCATTAGACCGAATTGCATCAGAAAGTGACGAGAAGGTAATCTTCTTTGGAGGTGGCGGTTTGACTTCTACAGCTCCCCCATCTTTTTGCCCCGATCCATCTGATGTGCTGAACCCCTCTGCCTGATCTGTAGATTTATCATGTGCATCACTGCTTGCTGCATCTGTTAGCTGCAAATCTTCCATGTCTTCATTTTCGTCCTCCCATTGATCGAATGCTAATTCTTCTTCGATGCATGCAGAAGCTGGTGCTGGTTTGGAGACTGGCATGGGAGTTGAATCTTCAGCTTCAGTACTAGAAACATCTGGCTTAACATTTCCATTATCTACCACCAGGGGGGTTTCTACTTCTGCTGGTACTTGCGCCTTGGATTGCGAGCTTTGCTGATTGCTGATTTTATTGGTTTCATTGACAGTACTTTTCGTACTTGGAGTTGCATCATCAAGCATTTGGTCAAAGTCAAAGTCATCATCCTCTATCAGACCTTTCTTTTGGGAGGGCAAGTCAGCAGCGTCCCCCGAAAAACTCGAAGTCGAAGCAATATCTTTCGACGAATCATCTTTCCCTTTCTTTCCGGTAGTATCATCATCAAGCCAGTCTAGCATGTCTCGCGTATCCTCATCATGAACATGAAAGTCGTCGATGGCTAGATCGTGGTGCCGTGGCTTGTTGAGCCCACCGCCCGCGTTCGGTGATTCGTCTATTGCAAGTAATGAATCTTTTTCTTCAGACGTCAGACCCCCCGGCGTCCTCGGCGTTGCGGAAGCAGCAGGAGGAGTTCCAAACAGGGCATCAAACTCGTCGCCCCCGCCTGCTGACCGTGGCGTGGAAGTGGGCACCGTTGGTGCACCAGCCGCAGAGCCAGGGCCTGGTGACGATGTAACTCCGGGCGTGGTAGGAGTAGATAGAGAAACATCGCTCAAGATGTCGAAATCAGAAGGTTCATTCGCAGTCTCGGTCGGTGATCCGGGTGTGGTGGCACCGAAGGAGAAGAGGTCTTCGAAGTCGTCGTCGTCGTCGTCGTCTTCAACCATGGTCATGGTTTATTGTTATTGCGGGCCGTTGTAGTTTTACGAATAGTTGTGATCTGTTCTTTTGTTTTGTTGTTGTTGGTTGCGTTGTTGGTTTTGAACGGAATTGGGATCGAGATTCCCAATAGATACCTACCTAGGTAGGTAGGTACATCGTACCTAGGTACTAGGTAGAGGTAGTATCGTACAGCCCTTCCAACTGAATGAGGGATTTTGCGACAGCAGTAGGTACAAAAGAACTTGCATCCATGGTTTCAGCAGTCATAATGCTATGGGCTCTATGGGTTGAATATTGAGGGCTCTCTCGGAAGAGATATTTGCATGCAATGTAATTCACATCAGGAATTAAGCAGGAGTACCTCGATTGATGGTAAATTATTTTGGGGTAGCAGGTTTGGACAATTCATTCGGTAACCATTCAAAGTGTAAAATATTGAAAGTAATAGACTGTGCACCATGAATCTCTAGTATAAAAGAATCAGGAGGATTGATGTGCACGCACCATTATTCAATTTAACTACAATTCGATTCTACCAAGACCACGATCACGTATACAGCGATATATTTGAACAGGACAGGTCAACACATCATAGTCCTCGTTCAAGGCAAAAAGAACTCGAGTTTACGCATCATCCATGCCGTCTCCTTCACTTTCATCATCATCATTATCATCATCAACGTCTGAATCTTCAGAGTCACACGATAGAGCAGCACAAACCGTCA
>JALLAU010001113.1:0-11110 GCA_036939495.1 Thalassiosira hispida
GCTCCTGGAGAGCATTTAGAATCGTCGATCTCTGGGCGAAATTTGTAGAACCATTTGCCCCAAAAAAGTCACCATATTTCTCCATGTGATGGGATGCAACTATCCTTTTCTCTGAATCTTTGACGCTGATAATGGTCTCAACTTCAATGTTACCACCTGAGCTGTGGTCAAGATAAACGCTGACGCTGACTGCCCCCCCTTCTGGTGCACCATTCACACCACCAGGATAGAGCGCCAGGGCCCACTTGTGCCCAAAAAATGCGAACTGGGATACTGTGCCGGCACCTCTCCTCGATGGCAGTCCTTCAAATCCACCAAAGCGAACTGTAGTCGACCACCATTCTTCCTTCTTCGGTGTATCAACCCTAATAACACTCATGATGACGACAATGACGGATGAAGCAAAACACGATTAGAGATGCGTTGAATCGATGCTGCACCAATTTTATGGCTGTTCTTGTCGATGACGAGCGGCAGCAATTTATGGCTTCTTTCACGGAGACGACGAATAATAGTGCGACTTGATGTTGTTTTGGAAAGCGCACATCGCAAAACAGAATGAGACGGAAACTGATAAGCTGCTGATGTTTCTTGACATGACCATGACGTCTGTGCTACTCCAGCTCCAGTCACGCCGCCAGCCCGCCAGGGTTGATCACTACTCATGTCAAAATCGCCGCCTCGAAGAATTGTGTGTTTGATAATCCATTGCCATACCTACCATACCATCAGTGAGATGCATGATGCATGGGAGCTCATGGGAGGTTGAAGGTTGACTTTTTTGGCCAACCGTGTGTGTTTTTGGCAGTGGCCCCATCCCAGTGGGTTTGGTGCGTCTATCTATCGGGATCAGTGATCAGTGCGGGAACTCTCGCTCTCGCCTCCCTCGCATCTACTCCTAATGTCTCCTAGAGTATCGTACCTAGATACCTACATATCTTCCACGATCAGAATTACTTGTTTTGTCCCAATGAGATTCTTTCACACAACTCAGATCAGGTAGGTAGTAGGTAGTCAGATGGTAACTTGAAGTTAAAAATTGATCCCCGATTAATGTACATACGTGGGATACAATAGGTTTATGGTACCGTTGTGACTTGTTTCTTATAGGTAGATTGAGAACCATGGGTTCGCAGTTCGCACAATAAGGTGATATGCATCACAAGATCCACACATCTATCACTCATAGACGCCGGCGCCCTGCCACAGAAAAAAACAATAAGCCATCAACTCTAAAGTGCTTGCAAGATACAGAGAAAACGAGCAGGGCTAAATATTTTCTATCTGGAAAGTAGCGTAATGCGAATTGCGACGACAACTAACCAGCTTTCATCTCATCGGAATTATCCTGCTTTTGCGCCACAAAACAAGAACGCTTAGGATTCTTTCATAGTTTATGGTCTGGTAAATTCGAGTGCCATTATCTAACAAAAGCGCCATCATCATGACTCGAAATCAATTCAACCACCGCACATGCTCAGGCGCCGGTGGCCACGGATCAAGTGCTGCCAGCCTTGATTGGGCCTCCGCCTATCTCTCCCATTGGATCGAAGAATGCTCAATGGACGACAGTCCACGCCCCCCACATCGCCATACCTTTCATGGCCATGGTTCTCATCATAGTGCATTGCACAGTAGCACTCGCAGTGAGCAAAAAGATGCACCTTCGAAGATGACGGAAGACCACAAAGACGATATTAAACATGCACATCTGTTTCAATGTAGTGACTCCTCTAATAATATTATCGACTCTAGTGAGGGTCGCAGCTCTACACGTCAGCATCGTTCCCGTCTGTCCAGCACAGGGAGGAGTAGGGCCAGAGAAGACCATTGCGAGAACTTTGCATCTGCTCAGAGTGTCAAATCTATTGATTCCAAACAAAGGAATGGTGAAGGTACCACAGGACGCAAGCAGTTTGCACGTCGAAGATCCAAGTCTGTGGATTTTTCCACATCAGATCATGCTGAGCCTCATAAGGCTCCCGAGCGTCCTCGTAGGAGGAGTACCATAGACTCTTCTATGGGCGAGCCCGAAGATCATCAATCGCGAAGAGTTCATTTTTCTGATGGGAGTGACACTACGACCCAGCTCCAAAGTATTCTCCGTAACAAACAGAAAGTGAGACCATCACGGCCTGATCCACCAAGCAAGCCAAACACTAAAGTGATTGACCTGCCCTGGGTGGATCATCTAGGTAAAAAGGGACAGTACGTAGGGGAGGTCAATGAGCTTATCCACCCTCACGGATATGGTTCATTGATATACAGTAATGGGAAGACTATGAAATCATTCTGGAAAAATGGGATGCCAACAAGGGATGATATCCACCCAAAGGATGATATGCATCCTTCCCTCGTAGAGAAAGGCTCAGCTCTTTCTTGCGGGAAGACTAACAACCCTATTCGATCCCCTTCTCACCACAAAGAGCTGTTTGAAGAAATTGACCACAAGACGAGCTCATTCCCTGAACTTCCTTTCCAACCAAAATCCAAGAAGATGATACTGCCAGATTTTAATCTTGGAGACATGGGACGGCCTGAAGATATGATCACTGAAACAAATCCCTCCAAGGCATTGCAAAACATTTACTCTCTCGAGATTCATGCCTTTGCCTGGGTGCTTCGTACCTCTGGCTTATGGACCTATTCCATCATTGCTGATTTCCCTGTGAAAAGCGGAAAGCATGCAAGCATCCGATTTGTAATGGACAAGGAAGGCAGTACCAAGACTTTGGATGTAAAGAACTGGACAAAGTCCATTCGATTGGTGAACACGAGCAACTGCAATGCGACGCCAGGCATTAGTAAGTTCGAGAATAATAGGGCTGACGAGAGCACTACATCATTGGCATCCGATGATGCCGTTTTGGCTTAAACAACTACCTCTAGACCTGCATCTGTCGTGATGAGTTCTGAGTGGAGTTGTTCGATAACATAATTGTTTGATAATACATTTTGAATATCGTTTGCAGATCTCTGGTTTGACACATAATAATATGGTAATACAAGAGCAAACCTCACATAGTTGTAGTGTTGTGCCTGGTATGATACAATGCATCATCGATTGACGAGTGGTGATATCGTCACCCCATCATCCCCTGATGCCGCTTCACCTGCCAGAAGACGAATTATGTTGTCGAAGTCTTAATTAATCTCGCAGAACCATCCTGCCAGATAGGACACTTGGCCTTGGTAGAAATGATCTGTGCTGCCTCAAAAGGTCCCACCAGATTGCTGTCATATTCGACTAGTGACCCACATCAAACTTTTGGCGCGTCATGATCAAGATCAAGGGACCTCCATATACTCCTCTATCTACAATCCTACAAAAATACACCAGTATGTAGACTCATTACCAAGCTCTACGTGGCCATCCGCTGAAAGTAACGAAAACACGATATGTTAGATAGGTCAAAGTAATGTAAGGTCCCAACTTTCGGTGGGATGTGGGAGGTCGTGGGAGAGCGCAAACAGAGAGATACAAAAGATACCACATCCTTCCACATAATCAATACTTTTATTTATCATTAAGTTTCTATTTTTGCCAGCACATGATATGAATAACTATATCACAACTTCTTCTTCAATGTACAATACAGTGACAAATTTCTTTTGCTTTTCTAGCCTCGTCTCATTTGCTTCTTCAGTGACGCAACATAGGATTCCAAGTATCGTTCTTTCGATTTGAGTATCTCTACTGTTTGTTCTAGCTTGGCAACCTCGCCTTTTCTCTTGATGTCGATGCGTTTTTGCTGCTCTAGGAGTTGTAGACTTTCTTGCAATGATGCATCGGTGTTTGCGCGGCTGCGGATGGCATCATTCAACATTTGCTGTAAGCTATGCATCGATTCATTGTTGCCATTCTTTAGATCCTCATTATCTTCCCATAGCCGTCCAAGTTTTTCCTTTGCTTCTTGAAGGACCACTCTCAGTTTTGAAGCTTCCTCCTCTTTCTTTTGAAGCGTACGCTTAAATTCCTTATCAAGGTTCTTCGTGTGAGACTCCATGGAACTGATCCGCTCTTGCATCGTTGTATACTTTCTCTTGTCCTCGTCGATCTTGGATTTCAGTTGACTGAGCTCGCCGTTGTGGATATTTTCGCTTTCCATCATGCGGGCCCTGAGGCCGTTCAACTCCTCTTCCTTCGCTTGAGTTCTTGGGCGTAGCTCTTGCAGCTCTGCCTCGAGGTTACGAATCCGCTCGGACATGGTGTTCTCAGATTTGATTCTAACAGCAAGCTCTGTTTCTAAGCCTTCTAGGTTGCGTATCCGCTCGGTCATGATGCTCTCAGATTTGAGTCTACTCGCTAATTCGGCTTCCAACTCTTCCTTCTGCTTGACATAATATTTACGATCATTTTCGCTCTTTTTGAACTGTGACAACAGAATTTGGGCATTCTCCTTTTCACCCCCTAGAGCCGCCTTGAGGTTTTTGACTAGTTCAGACAATGAGTCGAGCTGGTTCAGGCTATCTCCATGCTTGATTTTCAGCCTCTCAACCTCCTTTTGACAACAGAATATAATAATTTGTGTAAGCTACCAAAATATTGTACGCCATGGTTGTTAACGAATCAAAACACACACTCACCGCCTGCTGCAACGAAATATCCTTTTCATACATCCTCCTATTCTCCTCTTTTTCTGATTCAATCGTTTTCACCTGGCTCTGAAGCGATTGGACCACTTCGTTCATGCTCTTCATTTGCTCATCCATCTCATTCTTGAGGGATGTCCTCGTCTGTTCATGTTCTGCCTTTAGCTTCTGAGTGTAACCGAGCATATCATCAAGACGCATGGTAGCTTTCAGAAGCTCCTCCTGTGTCGCATCGGCTGTTTGTGATGCCTTTTTATGTGCCTCGTCAGCCTTCCTGGCATCTTCATGCAGTCTACCGATTTGGTCTTCTAGCCTTTCATTGCACACGAACATATCATCTAGTTTTGAAGTAGTTCTTCGTAGTTCCTGCCTTGCCTCTTCGGCCGCCAAGGCAGCCTTTTGCCGTTCCTCTTCTGCCTTTGAAACAGTTCTTCGTAGTTCCTCCCTTGCCACTTCGGCCGCCAGGGCAGCCTTTTGACGATCCTCTTCTGCAGTTGAAGTAGTCCTTTGCAGTTCCTCCCTTGCCTCTTCGGCCGCCTGTGCAGCCTTTTGCCGTTCCTCTTCAGTCTTCTGTCTTAGGAGCGTCTCGCTTCTAACCTCGTCTCGAATGCTGCCAAGTTGACTCTCGACGAAGTCTACTGATTGGGTTTGTTGTTCCATCATCGTTTGAAGAAGTGCATTCTCTTCGGTAAGTGAGTAATTCTTGGCAATAAGCTCATCATTCGTTTCGAGAGACGCTTTTTGCTTTTCCTTGAGGTTGGTAAAGTCGGCATGGAGCTGCCCACGAGCTTGGGTCAAGGATTCAATTTGGGCACTGCGATCAATATTCTTTTCAAGAGCTGCTTCTAACTCGGCATTGAGCTGATCGCGAGCTAGGGCGAGCGACGTAATCTTGGCATTCAGATCATCAACCTTTTCAAGGGCCGATTCTTTCTCTTCCTTCAGGTCAGTACAATCAGCTCGAAGCTTCTCGTAAAATTGCATATTCTCGTCGAGAGAAAGCATAGCACCATCTAACTGACTTCGCAACTGCTCGACCTCCGTCTGATGCATTTGGGCTTCTTCCGCCCGTCTTGCAAGGATTGTCTCCAATTCTTGCTTAGCTGACTCATTTACTTCCAGATCATCACGTAATTGACGGATGGTGGCTTCGTGATGTGTCTGATGCGTTTGGGCACCCTCCAGTTGTCGTCCAAGGGCCGTCTCCAAATCTTGTCTTTCCAACTCTTTTTCTTTCAAGTCATGGCGTAGTTGACGGATGGTGGTTTCGTGCTGCTCATATACCTCCATATATTCCCTAATGCTTGCCATGGCGCCTTCCAACTTGTTTTGCAATTTCCTCACCTCCGTTTCACGCTCCACATCCCCTTCCGTCCTAGATGCATTCATCTGGTCAAGGGACTTTTGCAATTCTTTCCTTTCGGATTCTTTTTCGTCCAACACTCCTCGGAGTTCACGAATGGTCGTTTCGTGCTCGAGGACAATCTCCGCTGATTCGCGATCGTTATCTTCGCAATCGGCTAGCTCCGACCTCAATCCATCGAGTTCTTCCTCAGTCTCTACAAGCTTCATCGCTACTTGACTATATTCATCCTCCTTCGCTTTGAGGGCAGCCTTGGCAGCCTCACAATCATCATGTTCCTTCTGCAATGCAGCCTCACTAGCCTCACAGGACCGTGTCAATTCCTCCTCAAACTGGGAAATGACCTCGGAAAAGTCAGTCTTGAGCCGCCCAACTTCCAATCGTAGCTTGGTCTTGTCCGCCTCGAGGTTCTTGACGATGGCACCCCCCTCTTCCAACTTTTTCTTCAACACCTCCACGACCTCGCGGTACGCATTGAGCTCATTTTCGTGAGACTCGAGTGTCTCATTGTGTATCTTCTCGAGCGCGGCGATGGTCTTTTCATCATCGCTCATGCCCTCTTCCAGCTTGGCCTCTAGATTGGTTAGGGCACTCTGGGCCCCGTCCAATTTGTTCTTGAGGGTCTCATTCTCTTGTTTCTCCTCCTCCATCTTGGCATCTAAATCAGTTACGACACTCTGACTCCCATCCAATTCGTTCTTGAGGGCCTCCATCTTGCCCTCTACATCAATTAGGGCATTCTGGGTCCCGTCCAATTCATTCTTGAGAGCCTCATTGTCCTGTCTCTTCTTCTCCACTTTACCCTCTAGCTCAGTCAAAACACACTGGGCCTCATCCAAATCCTTCTTGAGAACCTCATTCTCCTGCTTTTTGTCACTCAAAGCATTCTTAACTTTGGCAATCACAGCCTCATACGATGTAATAGTCTCTTCGAATGCCTTGGTGCTGTCCACGAGCTCCTTTGTTAGATGTTTGGATTTTTCTTTGAGGGATTTGTTCGCATTGCGCAACGTTTCGTGTCTATCGGGAAGGCTCGTTTGCGAAGATTTGACGGTCATCGATTCGTCATCAGCCTCGGAGAGTTGATCCATCTTCTGTTTCAACTCCATATTCTCCTCCGAATACGATGCAATCTTGAGCTTCATGGCACGGACCTTAACCTCAAGGTTCTCACACTTTCCAGCCAGTTCCTCCATCTGCTCGTTGTTCTCCGAAGAGAATGTTTCCGATATGGAAAGCAGTGATGATTCGGACCCGGCCCGTTCTTCAAGAACCTGTGTCAAGCCATCAATTAGTTTGATGGTGTTATTAACTTCTTGTTTGGCATGACCTCTTCTCGGAGCTGATGAATCGCTGTTCATCCGCCGTTCTTCCACCCTATCCAACAACAAACGACATGCCAAATACGCACAATCCACAGGAACACGCCTCTTTCTCAAACTCCCATACTTTTTCTTAATCACCCTAAATTCCTTTGCTCTATCCCGATGTATCATCCTCTCGGCCTCTAACAAATTGACCATTTCTTCCAAGGAGACTTCGAGCTCATTGTTGGATTGGCGTTCCATATCGTAGGCGTCGGTGAGTTGTTCCTTTTCTTTGGATAGGATACTGATTTGGGTTTTGACGTCGGCATGTTCCTTCTTTAGGAGCTTGATTTCGATGTGATGTTCGACTTGTAGACCATCGATTTCTTTCCCGATTTGGATTCTGGCTGCCGCGGCGGAATCGGCATCGCCACCGGTAGTAGTAGCGGCCCTCAGAATATTAAATTCAAAGGACAACTCTTCATTCCGTTGCACTTGGATATCCAATTCGTCTTGGAGTAATCGTATCTGTTCATCCACATTGATAACACTGGCAGATGCAGTTTCGGCCGCCGACCTCAATTGATCATTCTCCATCATTGTATCGTGCAATGTGTCTTGAAGTTTTCCAACCTCCTCGGAAATCTTGACCATCTTCTCCTCCACCTCGTCGGAGGCACTGTCCGAGGATGACTTGAGGGCTTGTAATTCGGATGACAATCGTTCATTGTGCTTCATTTGAGATTCTATACGTTCATGGAGAGATCCATCAGTGTTATCTGCGGAAGACCGAAGACTTGTCAGCTCGGATGTCAACTTTTCGATCTCCTCTACTTGAGTATCGAATCGTTCTTGGAGGTCAGCAGGTGATGAGGACGGTGTGGCGTTGTTGTTGGCAGTAACGGTCTCCCTTGCCATTGTCAACTCGCACGATAGCCGTTCATTCACCTTCACTTGAGTGTCCAACTTATCTTGCAATACTGTCAATTCTTCATTGGCCTTGATGATCTCTTCCTTCGCCTTGGCAGCACTTGCAGCACTGGCAACACACCTGTCTTCAGTGGAGGCAGCAACACTTGCAGACTCGTTCTTGTCGCCAATATTTCGAATCAACAAACTAGCCTTGAGCGTCTTGACCTGTGACACTAGTACATTCCGCTCTTGGGTAATGGCACCCAACTTTTCGAGCTTTGAGACTTCTGCCTTGACATATGCATCCTCCGCCTTGGCCAGCTTCTCTTTGAGCTCATTTACCTCCTTTTCCAAATCTACATCCTTGTCACTACCGCTGGTACTAGTCTGCACCACCACTCCATTACCACCGCCACTCAATGGCTTCAATGCATCGACCATTCTCCGCAATGCATCCCGTTCACGCTTACTTCGATCAATTTCGGCATGCAATCCATCCCGTTCCTTCTCAACACCTGCCAGCCTTTCGCGTAGAGCAAGCAGCTCGGTGTGTGGTACCATCTTCATTTCCTCCATGACACTAATCTCCGTTGTTGTCATATCAGCAATGCTAGTCTCGTCCAAGGCGGGTACTGCCAGCATCATCTTGTCATCCCTGGCCTTCCTGGTGGCACCACCATACGTGCTACTGTGGCTGCTATCCTTGCTGCCAACACTTGGAACACCACCGCCACTACTATCATCACTACTCTTGTTACTACTACCACTACTATTTCCACTATCACTACTCTGAACACTTCTCAAAATATCCGCACTAGTCTCCTCCAACCGCATTCTCAACCTTATAATCTCGCCCTTGCTATCTGCTTCGTACTGTTCAAAACATTTGCGTGCTTCATTGAGGGTGCCAATCTCTACCGTGCGCTTTTGGGCCTCTTCCTTGAGCTGCTTCAATTCACATTGTGCCTCTTCATGAGCCTTGGTTAGTTCTTGGACTCTAATTTGTGACTCCTTGAGATCATCACGGGCGGTATCGCGATCGGAAGAAGTGACCTCGACTAATTCGCACATGTTCTTCAACTGATCCTTCATTCTGTCGTGCTCCTGCAGATGATTCGATTGAACTTGGTCAATTTGGGACTGTAGACTGGATACCTTGGTGGATTTGACTTCTAGCTGCAATGACAAATCGTCCATTTCAACTTTGGTAGTGTCAAGTTCTTGTTTGAGGTCAGCATGTTCCAGGTGGAGAGCGTCCAACTCAATTTTGACAACCGACAACTCTTGCGTGGCAGCGCCATATCCCTCCTCGATCAATGTGGCACACTGTTCATGCTCCACCCTCAACTCCTCCAACTCTTGATTCCTATCCTCCAACTCGTTCGCGATCTCTTCCTTCTCGTCTCTCATCTCCACCAACGTCTGTGCAGTCTTGCAATGCGCCATTCGTTCCTCCTCGAGCGAACTCTCCTTTTGGAGTGTCATCTCCTCCAAATCTTGAGCAAACTTGATTTCCAATTCGATGATTGCGTTCGAGAGCTGGGCAAAGTGTTCTTTGCGGATTAGTTCGAGCTTGTTCGCCTCGCGCAGTGTGCTGGAGCTCTTTTCTTTGATTAATGCCTCTTCTAGGGAAGACATTTTGAGCTTGACACTGTCCACTTGCGTTTGAAGGACCTCCGCCTCGGACTTGGTGGCGACATCCTTGGCCAACGTCTCTTCCGCCATTTGAAGTCGCACACTCTGCAATTCCTCCGTCAAGTCCTCGATGGTACCCTCACACATTTCCTTGAGACCGCTCAACTCCATATTAAGTTGGGACACGTCGGCATTCCGACCCTGACGTTCGGCAGCCAACTTTTGAGTCAAGGACGTCTTATCACGACGGAGTTTATCGCGTTCGGATTTGACCTTTCGGAGCCAATCCTTGACGGTGGTCACCTCGTCGTTGAGGGAATGTTCGAGGTCGGATAGGTCCATCATTAGGGAGTTGGCGGAGGAGGGCGAGTTGCCTGCGGAGGATGTAGAGAGGACTGCCTGCTGTTGTTGGTGCTGATGCTGATGATGTTCCTTGGCATCATCCATCATGAGGGTAGTGTCAATATGAGGCGATACCGGCTCCTCGCTCTCCAACTCCATCTCGCTCTCGCTCTCCTCCTGACTGCTCGTTCCCCAGCTGGGCAAACTGCCCGTATTCCGTAAGCTCTCACACCTGGGACTAATCAATGTCAAGCTCATGGTACGCATCACCTCGACGGCACCGGCGTCGGCATGACCGTCATCGTCGCGGGAGGCAACTTGGACGACATCCTCGTATTCGTCGCGGCCGTCCCAGTTGGAGAGGGCGGAGGGGGTGTGGTTTGGGCCGTAGACGGCTTCTGCGGGGAACTCCATTTCGATGATAGACTATACTATTCGTTATTAATTAATGTTGGCGTGTACCTATTGGACTACGGGGCCGGCGTGCGGTTCGGTTGCCATGATCAAGGCCATGGTGTTGCTGCGATGAATAGAGATGAAATGAAACGAGGACGTGATGTTCATGTTCACATTAGGAGGTCGGCAGCAAACTCGTATTAGATCAATCTTGGAATTCCTCGCCGAAATTAGGTAAATTAGCCAAAATATATGCTATTACAGGAAAAAAGCGAGGACCACATAACTATATTTAATTCCTATGATAATTTTGTGTTGATAAAGTTACCCTTCGCGATTTTGATATGGATATTGTTGACCGGCTGGCGTTATATAAATGGCGGGGTCGAAAATGAAAAATGAAACATCCTCCTCGCTCCTCGACGACTACCTACGATACCTAGGTAGATAGCTCGACGACTCGATTCAGAGTCAGGAAGATCCGCGAATGGGGGGCACGGGGGGCAAATGTTGCCCCCCAGCCCCCCAACGACACAAAAAATGTGTCGCGACACATTTGTCA
>JALLAU010001114.1:0-11117 GCA_036939495.1 Thalassiosira hispida
CGGAAAAGGAACCCGTTGCCAACTCCTCTCGATCTCAGAACTTCGTCGAGTCTCCTCAAATCTCCGTCGTAAAAGGTGTTGAACAGAAGTGAAAGTCCGTGAAATGGTTGAATTTCAGAAATTTTAAACATTACAGGCTCCTCTAACTCGCTCATCATTCTACGCTTCAGCCTCCCTACCAGCAAACACATGAACTTGACCTGAGAAATTCTCATCGGGGTTTCAATCGTAATTGCGTGCCTTCGTGAAACTATTCACATTCCCATCTACTGCATTTTTCTTCCCAGTCATATCTTGTCTTTGACAAAGATTGTTCTATTGACACCACTCAATATTGGCAACTGTATGAACGAACTATCAAACCTATTATTGAATCAGGTGTTGTAGGTATGCCTGCTTCTCACAGCGTATCATGATTTTTATGAAGAATAGATCCACCTCTCTACATACGTAGAGGAAACGCATTTACTCATGGTATATGACTAGGAGCCGAACTTGATCTATGCGGTCAGATAGGTCAATTCCAAGCCAATCCTGTAACATTTCTCGCACTCTCATCACTGTTAGTGCTTCACGGTTTGAGTTTTGCACAAAATATCTGACTTCAGCCTGAACCTCCCACATGTTGCACAACTTAGTACCAGACTTCAATTTCCCTCTTGTATCCTTCGCCCTCATGAAGGAAAGGTAATTTGTTCTTCTATCCGACTCATCGATTATCATGCAGTCATTTTCACTCATGTCAAAGCCAAGATTCTTCAATTTTGTGTATGCTACCAATGTGATGATTCGCTTGCATCCTAAGAACATGTAATCCATAGCCCCCCCCTCGACTAAAAAATTTAGAATCTCAGGATCTTTGGCATTGGCGCCATTTAATATGAAGAGACTCATCCTTTCGTATTGTTCTTCGTCGTAATATATGGCCTTGTAACCTGTTGTTGCAAAAGCAGGTGGGCACATCACTGGCGCGGTGCGCATAGACTGCACTTCAGAGAACAATGCTTTCGTCAAGTGATACTCTAAACGTTCTTCATCTCGAAATCGAACGATATTGATTCGATTCTTACATTTGATGCATGGTGTATCACCATCTGTAAACTGAAGCACCTGTGATAGCGGGAAAGATGAACATATTGCATCGCAAGTCTGGCATGCAACGTCATTGCGATAACAACTTATCGTGGGAATATACTTCCAGGTACAAAACTGGATAAATACGAAATCTTGATGGTTGATCAATCCGTAAAACTTGACATCTTCAGAAATAATCCCAGTTCTGTACGCTCTGCAAACAGAGTGGATTAGACAAGCAAACTTCTCATTTGAATTTTGCTCATAAGAGTCAATGGCATCTCCATATCTGTTATATTCATATCCCCATCGAATCTCCGAATTCATAACATATCTTTTGTCTTGGCCGATATAGCACCAATTCAACTTTGGAAGCCTCGAGATAAAAGGTACAGCAGTTTTCAAGGCGTCTTCATCCAACTCGAACTGATCTTCTTGGTCATCGTCGGTGACATCCTTGATGAGATAGATGTAAACCTCTTTTACACTACTGAACCTCTCAACGACATTCGGCCCAACGTCCATGCTCTTCCCAGAACGGATGCATAAATATTTCATTTGTTGCGAAACGTCATTGTAAAAGAATTTATTCACGCCAGCGCAAGATTGCACTTCATCAAAATATAGATATTGAAGCGCGAGGGCCCATAGCTCTGCCGGTAGCTGGCCCTCCATGCGGTACTCTACACAAGAAGATGTCACCGCTGACTTCTCTGTGTCATCCAGATCTAGACGTCGCTTCTTGGAGGAGTCGCCGCTTTTCATCATGATATTGGAAAATGTTGCGCTGCTCCCCTTATCCTTATCTGTTCTTTACCGTTGCTGTTCTAGCGCCGCTTGCTCTAGCTCTAGTTTGGTTGGTGGAGATCCTGAATCCTGATGCTCATGTTTGTCATTGTTGATTGGTATGTATTTTACCTATTCCTACGT
The DNA here is from genome assembly GCA_036939495.1 of Thalassiosira hispida. NCBI lineage: Eukaryota > Bacillariophyta > Thalassiosirophyceae > Thalassiosirales > Thalassiosiraceae > Thalassiosira > Thalassiosira hispida. Next base: position 2,005 of record JALLAU010001114.1, read on the forward strand.
GAAGGAAAGCGAAGGTTTGCTTCCACAACTAACTAACTACAATTAGATATCTAACTGTGCTTCATTCCACACTACAATACTGTACCCAACAAAAACAAACCTGCAGACCCGTACCCGCCCATCAATAGGGCAGCTAGAGTTCTACCTTCAGGCTAGAAGCACTTTGAAACAACAGTCGATTGCAGCATGAGTGAACGGCGTTTGGACATGGCTCAGAGTTAGAGAAGCCAGCGGTGGCACTGGCACCTTGCGCAGAGGGTGAACTACAATACCTGCAGAGCTATGGGCGAGCGCTCTTGCTTACCTTTATTTTGATGAGGTTCTGACATGCGCTGCTATCAGCAAATGTCTTCGCCATGAAGTTACATCACAGATAAAGCAATTGCATGTTCGTTCTGGGGAAAGCATGGAGTTAGCTCCCGTTGACATTGAAAGATTTGGTAGGGTCGAAAAGGATTACATACTATTCATGAAAAGTTGGATTGCGTGGCTTTGCAAACTGCCATTCCATTCCTCACTAACCTCCTAAGTTACAATGGTGATCATTGAGTATAATTGGATTGTATATGAAGTCAATGGTAAGAGCATCTACGACGAACCGGATATCAACGAAAAATATGCTCGATTCGTCCGATCTGTTTGCGGTGCCTACAGATGTGGGAGGTTATCTGAAGATGTTGTAATTAAAGGATTAGTTCCCATTGATGGAAATTATTCTGGTGACTGTGTATGGTTTGACATACCCACGCTTAGAAGTGTACCCAAGATGGAGTGCCAAATGTGCGGTCTGATTGCCATGAGATGCCCGCCTCAACAAATGCTGGCTCTGACTAATTTGCAGATGCCGTGTATCAACTTCAAGAATCGAGTCAAGATAGAGACGTCGGGATAAAAGCAGGTTGCAGGAGAATTGAACGAAGGCAATGTGGTCTTCTATGAATGTATCTGGAGGCTTCCGTTAGGTGATGCAACCGCCTGATTTTGTGACTGAATGCTTACGTTACGATGAATGGGTGTATGAAATGATGGAATGCTGCAGATCATAATATGGGGCTACCTCCAACGATCCTGGAGAAGAGAGTGCCGAAGGATTCCATTATCTCATCAAAAGTATGTACACGATTGAAAGGTATTGGTTTCAACATTAATGAAAGTGATTTCATCATCTTTGATGAGTCAGACAAGAGAACAAAATACGTCTCCGTCGAAGCAACAAAGTGCGATGGAGCAACTGAATTCCGGCACTTCGCTTCGTTCTATTGAAGAAATTCAGGACAAGGTGATGGGATGGGTAGAGATTAGCGATAGTCTTGAGGAAATTGCAAGGTTTGACATGCTTGAAATCTTGCAGGACTGGATGAATACTGATTTGACTAGCCAAGCAGATGAAATACAGGAGCTGGTGGAAGAGTGTTTTTGAAGTAAAAATGATGCACTATGAAATCTGTTGCTTATTCTTATGAGATATTGTAGTAGATGGAGTAATAAACTCAACCACCAGCACATCCAGAACCCAAAGAAGCAAACCCACACCTGTAAATACTGCAGCAAACATGAATCGAGGTGCAAAGATTGCCCACACCATAAGATGTCGCTTCATAACACTCACAGACATGCAAGACGCCAACATTTCTGTCCATTGGTAGTAGCGGAACCAATCCCAAGCGTTGCTCCTAGCTGAGTTGCTCTTTGAGCTGGTGTTGTTACCTAGCCGGGAGTAAACTAATACCAATGTTGGTCCTAGGATCTCCCAACCGAATGTGTTCATAAACAGCGAAGAGCCGGCAAGAGTAAAATGAAAAATGTCTGTGGCTACAAATGCTGCAGAAAATTGAAGACGATTGAATGAACAATGATGATTGGTTGCATAGAAGACATGGCGGATTGCTAATCTCCATATTGCGGCCATGACAGGTGCAGAGACCTCTCTTGCCCCGGCCGAATCCATCATCTGCCATAATGCTGCACATTGGATTACAATCAATACTGCAGTGGATGCCGTAGATGGACCTGTTATGACCACCAAGAATAGCATGACACGAAACAGTGCCAATTCGGTCTGACTTTTCCAGCTTCCTCTGTCTCTGCGGCTGCCTGCTGGTGATATCCTCCATTGACTAGCGAGGCTGGAGAAGGAGTGGGTCAGCCCAATGAATACAGCTACCATAGCAATCCGTGCCATCAGGAACCCATTCCGTGACTGATCAAGGGTTCGCTTCTCCCACCAACTGCCTGCCAGACAAACAATTGCAACTGTATCTACAGTGGCAGAGAGATTCACTTTTTGTGCGAGATGCCAATAGACATCAACTATATCTATAGTGGCAGAGATTGGAATACGCGGTATTCCGCTTCTGCCAATCGTCTTGGCCGATTTGGCACCCCCTGTAAGAGTCAACCATTTCAAGCGAAGCATCACCAATGCCAATAGACTCAATAAGAATACCAATGGATGATGGGCAGCATGAAGGCGGATAGAGGGGTCCAAGCCATGGCCAGTGACAAACACATCATTCATTCTAGAACACAGTGCCACTATCAATGGGAGGTACACTGAGCTACTGCCTGCAGGGGCTCGAGTATGGGTGCCCAGTGATGCGAAGTACCAACGACGAAAGACCAGCAGGCATAGTATTGACAGGAAGAATGTGACAATCTCTCGCTCATGTTCAATGTAGCTATTTCCAAATGTAAGAACTCCACATTGGAATATCATGAATATGATTGCAGCCAACAGTTCAAGCCGACGAAATGACAGAAACCCATCTCCTCCATTCCCCTTGACGTTCTCCTTGATACTTCCATTGCTTTCTTTCTTGTACATCGCACGGTTTGCGCTCTTGCTCCCCGAGAATATTGTTCGGGCTAACTCATCACGAACACTCCTCTTCCACAAAGGAATAGCCATGAACCAAGCCAAAACTAAAATACAAATACCCATAATCATACCACGTTCATTGAATTGAGTCCATACCTGTTTCCCCAAATCGGTACTCTCAGCCAAGAATAATTTGAATAGGGCGCATGCCTGACGAAATGCCGTTGAGTCGAAAAAGTGTTGTTGATGATCTTCTCCGTTCTCGTTGAAAGATAGTTTTTGTGATTGAGAAATGGCATCACGGTACACCAATGCCGCCGTGTCCAACAATTCTTTGAGCTCGTTCAATCTATCCTGGGGTAAATCTCTTGATGTTTGGGAGTATGTGTGTAGGTAGTTCCATACTTGTGCTGCATTTAGTGCAAGCGCTGTGGCAATGTGTGGTGTAGAAGATGACGAGGCAGTAGATTGTGCGTGTTGAATATTACCATAGCGAGGCGTAGGAAGCAAATCAGGAACCAATCCACCAATATTCGCATACGGAACCGGCAGCCCCATCAAAAACGATATCGTGGGTACTAAATCAATTTGATGTATCGAATCAAATACACGTGCCGAGTGTGAATCGAGTTCATCACCCCTAACTCCTTCAGCATCTTCCCCAGTATCACATCCGGGGCTGAAATGTACAAATAGTCCAGCATTCACTTCTTCACTTGTGCCTCCACCGTGGTTGCCATCTTCGGTCATGCCATGATCGCCAAGTACCAATGCCACGATGCATGATTGGGATGGCGCGTTGTCAATAATATTGAGCGTGTTGGAGAGCATGACGTCCATTTGATGTAATTTACTCTCCATGTGTGGATTGTTCGGGCCGTATGTGTGTCCTACGTGGTCTACTCCTAGGAAGTGGGCGACAATGAGTTCAAACGAGGATGTAGAGTTCCCGGTGTTGAGCACTGCTTTGTTCTGACGATTATGTGCTGGTTTCAACCCCACCAACCCATCCAACAATCGTGGCAAATGCTCCAAACATCCATTGTCCACCGTGTCCAAATCTCGTGTATTAAATGAAGGAAAGGGATGACAATCGTCGAATTGGGTGGGGAATAAGTCTACCCATGTATCATCCCCCACGAATGCAATTTGTGGCTGATGATGCGTATTATCCATCAAGTTTGAATGGTGGAGCCGTCTACTCCAAGGAACATTCTTCAACTGCTCCACCCATGAATCCTCATCGATACTTGCCCCTCCAAATGATCCTGAAATGTCAGCAAAGGTGGGTAACCCTCCAGTCGTTAGGCCCTTGAGACGTTGCATTGTCACTGTAGGTGGATCAGCCACGAATTGATACAGTTTCGATGATCCCTTATGCGTATGATTCTTGGAAGGAAACAATCGTGATCCAACGGACAATGGTAAATGATCCCTAGCAAAGTCAAACCGCAATGCATCCACCACCACAATGGCCATGGAGTCCACACGTCGTGGTGTCCAACATCCATAACTCCCATTAGCTCTTCCATTACTCTTTTTGGATGCATCATAATCGTTTACATTGTTATAGTCGGATAAAAATCCAGCTCTCCTCAAGAAGTCGACATGACTCTTATCCAAATTTAATGCACTCGATAATAATTTTCCAGCAGATCCGACTTCGCAGGAGGAACGATGATCGAAGGATGTTCGTGATAGGAAGAATGATTGGGTGAAGATGGATAGGCCTATGGTTAGTAGGATGGGCGGTGTTAGGAGATATAGCAATCTGAGTGGATTAACTTTTTGTGACGAGGTTTGATTGCCAACTGATGGAGCAAATGAAGAAGATGCATCATCGACCGCTGCATGCGTCCTGACGGCAGCAGGTACAAATTTGTGACGAGGAGTTGCCATATTACTTTCTTTGCGGGCTCTATCCAGCAGGTATTGCTCGTGGTGAGTGCGGGTCGATCACTGCACGAGATTCTTCGTGGCGTCTTCCGCTACCGCCACTTCCGCCATGGTCAAAACTCAAGACGCAAAACGCAAAAGAAGCCACAAAACCAAAACACCGCAAAAGAAAGAAAATGAAGGGGAGAGTTTCGATTGGATCTTCTGAGATCAGGCGCGATTTCTGGCGGGAGACATTATTGGTGGACACTTTCACTAGAGGATACCTTTCGTAGTATCCAAGACGGACACCTGCTTACCGCCCACAGAATATACAACATTTTGCGCAACAAATAATGCATATGTTTCTTTCTACAGATACAAAACCTGAGTGAGGAAATCACGACCCTATTGATAATATATCGATTTCATCTGCTTCAATTATTACGCAAATTGTATATTCCCAAGCCACCACGTACTTTGTTCGTTTGTTCTCTCTCATTCCTGAGCAGTACCGGATACCTTTGCTGGCATGAGACTCATGTAGGAATAGTATGTTACTTCCTTAGGTCGTGAACAAGCTGTTTCCCTTTTTTCCTGTTCCTTGTGTTCCCCGCTGTTGTCTTGACACCATGGCGACCAGATGAGGTGGCTTCCTCTTCCTCCAGCACATCCAACCTCTGACGACTGTGGAGTTCAAGTTGACTGAGAAAGTTTTCCCAGAGATGCATTGTAACAACGCTTCCGCTCGTCTCTTCTCTGCATAGATCACAAAATCTTTTGGTTGGCCATTATTCACTTCTCACCTTTCCCCCGTCTCATCAGTTGCTCTATTGACAATACAATGGTGCTCAAACCTTCATCTACCCTCGGCGGCCTCGTCGCCCTATCCATGGCTGCGTTCTCGTCTGAGAACTTTGTCAGCGGCTTCGTTTCTCCACGAGGAACACCCATGTCAACGCTAGCAGCTCCATCCAGATCTTCTCTGTCTGCAATGGTAGGTCCTTCACCCGACGACCCCAGCAACCGGGAATCACTATCGGACAACGGCAATATGGAAGGCTACAGGCGATACGCCACAACCGAGGGAATGGACGGTACAACGTCCTTACCCCACAACATGGATATTCCCGAGACACGTCAGCTACGTTGGGAGCGTGAAGCTCTAGTTCAATCGAAGTATGCCAGTGGCGATGAGGTGTTTGCGCTACGAAAAGGTATCATGGAATTGCAATCGAAGCTGTCTGAAATCAAGGATGATAAGGCTATCAATGATTTGGAGAAAGAGTTACATAGTTTGAATGAAAGGGATGCCGAGTTCATGTATGCCATATCATCCGAACTTATGGAAAAGGCTGAGATGGACGGGGATGTCAAGGCTGCCGACAAGTATAGGTCACAGCTGGAGGAGGCTAGGTTGTGTATACCTCAGTTGAATATGCATGGATTGTGGGTTGGAAAGTGAGTTTCCATGTCAAGTGTGATTATGCTGATCCCATTTCTTCTTGACAAAGCATGTTTACTAACTTCTATTATTCTTCACTTGCCTCTTCTTTGCATTCATCTCGATAAAGATACGGAGAACATGGCTATGAAATGATCAACGTCACCTACTCTGGAGACACTACACTCATAGCCACCAAGGTAACTGGAGATAAAAACGTTCCCAAGGGCGAAACCACCTTCACAGTCGACCTCACCCCTCGGATAGCCACGAACAACCAACATGCCACGCACTTGGAACCCATCGAATTGGATGAGAAGGCCCAACGACAATGGGGCAAAAAGTTCTTACCCCGTCACTCCGGCAAGGGACAAGTGGCCTCTGAAAATTTTGCCAATGCCCAATGGATGGAAGGTCAAATGATTCTCGTGGGTAGATTCTTTTCTTTCGCTTGGGTACCAATAGGTCATCAAATTTTCTTTGGGCGGCCATCGAGTGAATTGACTATTAAAATGATGAGGGAGGCGCGGGAAGAGGAATTCAAGCGTGATCATGTCGCTGTGATGAGGGATGCGGCGCAAAGTATGTTGGAGGAGACTTATTGGGTGGATAAAGAGAATGAAAATCATTTCGATGAGGAAGGTTGCTTTGAATAGATTTTTCATGTCTTCATCCATTTCCATGAAAGAAGAATACTGACCTCAGTATCTCGTCAATGTATCTGTACATACGAAATATGTTGTGATTGTATGCCTTGGCCGTTATAGCTTCATAGAAAAAAATGAATATAGGAAGGTCCAAGGCTTCTACTTAAAATAACAATTCAACTAGAATATCACAATCGTGTATGAAGGTGCAGGATCATGTTTGCATTTGACCCTTGCATGTTGTGCCAGTTAATAGTTATTGGTGTGCCCATATGAGAAAGTTGATAGAGGCTAGATCCCATCAACGCAAGTGTTCCATAACAACTTGGTACATTATTTGGTTGGAGAACTGAGACCGCCAGATATATGCGTTATGTGCGGAAAATCACACATATCCTTACTACAGGGACGTGCCGAAGATACCCAACAATGAGCTTTTCTTCAGAACTTAATCGGTGTACCTCTATTGGTGGCACTAGAGATTAGGAGGTGCCGCGTGCCCCACACAAATCATCAAGCTATTTTTTTCTTCCACATGCCACATAGCTGCAAATTTTATCTGAGAGCTGCTTTAAGTACTACCTAAGGCAACTGGCATAGCACTTCTGGACGTGATTGCAGGAGGGTTGAATCTCTACAAATAATGTTCTGTTTCGTTTACAGTTGAATTCTCAATCATCATTTATTTGTGTATTTAATAAGTAACAACGTGATACAAGAACATACGATACACTCTTCCTGTACAAAATGAATCAAGTGCAACATACTACTAACGAGAGGTATCCCAAGCCTGCATACCCAACCGCTTTTATTCACAACATGGTCGGTGCACCTCTCCCTTATGGGCTGGTGTTGCATGCCCATTACACCACAAATCCCCTAGTTGAGCCTTTCGTACACATGCCATATCTACAAATTTTATCTGGAAGCTGCCGCCAATGCTTATTGCGTAGCCCTTGCTTCCTCCCAGGTTGGTGCATCCCTCAAAGGTGCATGTCTTCTTTGCTCCGTGAATCCAGCATAATCCATGCCTCCTCGAGTTGTTCCTACACCCTGCAACGTACATGGGGGGGTCTTAGCGCCATGCGAATGGCAAACTCCACCCTTGATGGCTTTGTTGACACAGTGTGGATGAATGCAAATGGCGTGTATTGCAATACGTGACGAAGGGATGTGCAAAAGAGGCAAACCATGCGCTTCGGGCGCATTGCTCCATGCCTAACACAGAGCCCTTTAAGCTGGGAAAGGTTGGTACAGTCTTCGAACTTGCATATCTTCCGTGTGAGTTTCGTAGCTTGTGTTGGAGAGACGTCTCCTTTAAATGTATCAACTGAAGGATCCTGGTTCCTACAAGTGAGTTTTGTTCCATGTTTGACACATACTCCTCCTTCCATGGAAAAGCTGATGCATTGATCGATTGGGCATACCAGAGGGCCATTTGGGGTGGGTGGGGGCGTGGGGCATAGCCTTTTGAAACAGTGACCACTGGTTTTATCGGGACACAATACTGCCGAGCTGCTGTGGCATTAATCCTAGTTAGGACAGAGCAGTTCTTCCTGTGAGCCCTCTCCGGTGGGGCAGAGTTATTGCCTTCCTCGACAGGAAGTGCCCGCTTCGTGGTTTGGGCTTGATGGTTTCGAGCTGAAGCTGAAGCAATACTAGCCGCAATGGAGTTACTACTTGATTGGCTACTCGACAGTGTCGTCCTTCTGAGATGAGAGGTGTAGACATTTGAGGTGCAATGTTGAAAGTCTTTAAGCCTTCAGGTATGTGTGTAAGAACTTGTGATACTGCCTTATTTGCCTCAGCTAAATATTTTTCAGAGAGAGTTGGCTTATTGAATGAGCCCTGTAGACTCTCTTGGTATGCACCATTTGATAGGGCACCGCCTTTGCTTAGTGAGATAGAGACGTTACAAGTTTCCAAGCCATGATAAGGTTCATGGCTCCTGACCATTGGCGGATAGACTGCCTTCTTCGGTTCGACCTTCACCCCTTCCCCATTCGGCTCCTCCATTCTAGGATTTGCGATATTATCTTCTTGGGAATCGTCTTCTTCGTTATTGGAGCCGCAGTAGCTTCTTTCTTGGTCTTATTGCTTTCGTTAACTTGAGTAGTACGTAGAAGCCTCCTTTTTCTATGCTCTTCATTCTGGACTTGAGTGGCAGATCCATTGTTCATATCCAATTCATTGTCTTGGGAATTGTCCAAAGCAACTTCCTTCTTCGGATGCCTGATGCTTGCCATGGACTTTAGCATGCTTGACTGTGCTGATTGTAGTAACTCGATACAGACTTAGTACGAGTTAACGATTGTTGTTCTGTTTGTTG
>JALLAU010001115.1:0-11117 GCA_036939495.1 Thalassiosira hispida
GTCACGTGCTTTAGGTGCAAGGCATGGCAAGAAAGGGAAAGCAAGTCAATCGGCGTGGCTTTGGCCGTTTTCTCGAAGTTTGCTAATGCGGCTGGATGCCTATGTAGTCGCCATGTATCAAAAATTGAACGAGCCAGAAGGAGTTTCAGTTCAAGGAACCTTTCTACAAAAAAGTGTCCGAGCCGCGTTGTTTGGAGTCGAGTGTCAACCAAACAATTTCAAATTTGAATTACGTAGGATTCTGCCAAAAAAGAATTTGCCACGCTCTCGCCCGGCGATCGAAATTTTCACTTCTCCAGTGATAAGTGCGCCGCGCCTGTTTCTGCAGAGAGTCGAAAGCGACTTTTTGGAATGTGGAATTTCTTTATCTTCTTATTATTGCAAAGTATCTAGCATTGCTCAGCACTAGCCAGTCGGGTTGCAACGATCTTCTCCGAACTTCTCATGCTCAATAGAGCGGGAGTTCTACATTTAAGCCCGTCGTTCAAGTTGTTCGTCTGGAGAAACTGAAGAAAATTGAACGCATGTGACGATGAGCGGTGGATGGTCAGTAGTGTTGTTTTATAATATCAAGAGTAGTGTTGATTTATAACATCAAGCCTTAACCTCGTCCACTACAACGTACCTCGAGGTATGAACAAAATAGTGGGTACAGAATCAGCGTAAACAATACAAGAAAACGCAGGATGGGGAAACCAGAGTTATCAACAAGTGGCAAAGCACCTGGAAAATCTCGGCTGGAGTGTGCCCAGGACATTGCTGTGAAAAACTACCTAAATAGCGTTCACTATTTCTGATAGGTATCAAATCTCGCAGAATGGGAGAAGATACTGTGACCTTTGAGCATTCTATGGCAATAACATATAATAATTCCTACAAACGGGCGTTGCTATGCATTAGTACAACTTTCTTTGGAGCTAAGCACCTTGAGTTTCCATAGTCAACTCTTGTCTCAGCATACTGGTAAGATGATGTTGTAACGCTGCCCATCCCCTCCTTTTATGAAGATTATTACTTGAACAAAGATTTTTCACTTTGTTTACAATTACAATTCCACACATAGCCAACCAAGTCATAACAATTTTCATTGGAAAAAGAGGCATAAACCATGACCAACATGCCATATTGACTATGTTGAGCTTCTCATGTGCCTCTCCAACACAACGGGATATCTGCATATCAGCAATCTCCCCTGTATAGTCTTCCAAGATAACCCCAAAGTCTCCTCCTCTATTTTCAACTGCAATGCACATCTCTCATATTTGTGTGTTTGTGTTTTCAATTTGTTGTATGATCAGTCTCACATATTTTTAACAGCCATGTACATCTCGCAAATTTGTTCTTTGTCTCCATCATTGTGAGTTATTTTTATTTTTTTCAATGTTGGCAGACTCTGTCAATTTCCTTGCAATCTTTTTAACGGGAATCAAGCTAAAAGAGGGGAGCTCTGAATATGTTTTGGCAGAGCAATAATGATACATTTCATGAGAGGATTTTGTTCGTGACGTTTAAACAACAAAGCAAGAACATGTGGTCTCGTATCTACTCACCAGCTCCACCACTGGGGAAACCACCTCTATCCGCCGGTCTAACATTCGGATCAATACCCTGCCAAGCCTGCACCGTATCATAAATACTTTTCTCCATCCCCAACGTCAAAAATGGCAATGCGAGCAGACCATACACACCCACTGGACTTTTCACCACAAGTTCAACTACACGGGTGGTAGCACCACGGGAATGGCCGTAGCAGAAGCCGCAGAAGGGTACCATTGCGGCCGAGAAGGATAGGAACCACGAGGGGACTGTTCTGTGGTCGAGTTCCTCCATGGTTGCCGGTCGTGGCGGCGGTGAATTGGATTGCTGAGGTGATGCTGGTGCCATTTTGGGTATGCTCTGTGTCTGGGATAGAAGAGATGTGAGGATATCGTCTATCTGATTCCAGGCAGAGGGAGAGAGGAGAGAGGAAGGTGGAGAGACTACTACGATAGATACGATAGAGCGGACGTGGGGTCGTCATTCGTCATTGCCATCTCGTTGTTGTTGTCCTCTCTGTTCTTTTAAAAGGGGCAGTTAAGGGTTTCACGTGGCCCTCTTAGTCCCCGATGAGAAGGTATTACGGGTTTCTCTGGGTCCTTTTATCTCTCTCAGCCTTTTCTCCACGTGTAGGTGGATCCTCTATCTAGGATTTACGAATAACCACGTACTTGTATGAGAGGCTCTCGCTTGGCAGTTTCATCTTGGTAAAAGGGTGACTTGGTTATTCCTTGAAGCCTCTAGACCCGCTAATCGCCCACTCAACTCTGTCAACTCAAAACAAACAACAATCAACAACAATAATAATATTAACATTCACAAATAGCAACAAATTCACTCGTCTCATTGCCATTGCGATAGAAGGCTGACCCGTCGTGTGTACCATTATCAGACTGCAAAAAATTAGAAGTAATTCATCATGAATCTGATAAGAACAATCCTACTCCTCGCGAGCACAACATCGGCATCAGTGGTGGCACAGGATTATCGCGACGATGGCAACTGGGATCAAGGAGGCTACAATGATGATCAAGGCGGCCACTACGGTTCCTACGACGATAGCATGGGAGATTACTTCGACAAAAATGGTCAACAGGCAGCCCCGGGGGGAGGTAACCATCTGGTAAAAATTGCACTCGGCGGCGGCTTCGGCTGGTTCCTCGGCGGCAAGATCCATTCCAAACGAGCAGCCACCACCCTCAAAAAGAAGCATTCGAAAGAACGCGCGGCCTTCGTCCAACTCTACCGTGAACAAGTCGGCGCCCTACATGAATTCAACAAGGAGAGCGCTCATATCATCCAGGCAATGGAATCATCCATCATTGCTCGACAGAATGGTGTGCCTGCTGAAATTGACACGGTACCCTTCTTCATGGCCGATACTGACGGCAGTAAAAAGATTAGCAAGGCCGAGTTTGATAGGTATGTACGAGTATATTTGGCGAATTATCCAGGATTAATGCCGGAGGATATTCCGAGGTGGGAAAGTTTTGATCATGATATGAGTGGTACTATTACGTTCGATGAATATAATCAGCAAATGGTGAAGGAGATTAGGAATGCACAATATAAGGTGGCCACCATCTCTTAGTGCCCACTTGAAGGGATACTTATGACTTCAAAACAGACCTCTCCTACGATGCCAACACAGACGATCAGACGACGATGATGGTCAGCGGCAAATCGGCAACGCTTTGATTGCTACAATATGAATGCAATATGCATAATGCATACGATCGAGCTTACAGAAGAAGAAAGTTATATCGCCATTGCATGAAAAAATGTAGGTGAACGATTTTTTGAAGGTATTATCTTGAGCATGATTTCTTGAGAGATCTCTTCCATCTTTTAGAGAACGATATCTCCCGACAGATATCGTCTCGAGCGAGATCCTCTTTTGAGAGGTATCATCTCAAGTATCATTGTTCCGGCAGAATACACTTGAAATTCCCGATGACGAATCAATATTGTCTATACATAAAGCGTCAATATATTTGCTTCTGAAAGACATTTTTAACCCGTTCCAAGTAAGTATAAATCATCATCTAGATATCTTCCGACATTAATAAATCACTAGCCGGTTCCCGAACCCCATTTTGACGGGGTTGTCTAGTGGTTTGGATGTAGGCAGGATGTAGGAAAGATTGTCAGTGAGTAATTGTTGGTACCCGTAGAGTTAAGCCTACTAGGCTTGACATTTTGACATCCTATGAATAAGATGAGTCATAGGAAGCGCACAGAACAATAAATAACAGCTAATCCAGCAAGCCAGCAGCAAAAGGACAAAAGAGCAAAAGATGCCCCGCCTTGTTTTTGTTGTTGCTGGGTGTTGTTGCTGTTCTCTGAAAAGGGGCAGTTTAGGGTTTTACATTGCCCTGTTAGTCCCCGATGAGAACGCATTACGGGTTTCTCTGTTTTCTTTTGTCCCCAAATATGATCCTTTTTCTCCACGTGTAGGTGAACCCAATATCTAGGCTTTAGGAAATATTCTAATGTTGTAATTTCACATTTCAGAGACACAAATCTAACTAATGTGAAGTTAGGATATTCGGTAAAAGTAACTTTGGTAATTTCGTAAAGCCTACACCCGCTTACATCACTCAATCAGACCCAATACCAATATCAACTCTCAACTCTCAACTCAAAATCAAAACAACCATGGTGATTGACCCATCATAGGCCACAATAACATTCACAATTCATAGCAACAAATTCACTCCGTCTCATTGGACAGAAGGCTGATCTATTAGAATTCAAAAAAATATTAGTAATTCATCATGAATCTGATAAGAACAATCCTACTCCTCGCGAGCACAACATCGGCATCAGTGGTGGCACAGGATTATCGCGACGATGGCAACTGGGATCAAGGAGGCTACAATGATGATCAAGGCGGCCACTACGGTTCCTACGACGATAGCATGGGAGATTACTTCGACAAAAATGGTCAACAGGCAGCCCCGGGGGGAGGTAACCATCTGGTAAAAATTGCACTCGGCGGCGGCTTCGGCTGGTTCCTCGGCGGCAAGATCCATTCCAAACGAGCAGCCACCACCCTCAAAAAGAAGCATTCGAAAGAACGCGCGGCCTTCGTCCAACTCTACCGTGAACAAGTCGGTGCCCTACATGAATTCAACAAGGAAAGTGCCCGTATCATCCAGGCAATGGAATCATCCATCATTGCTCGACAGAATGGTGTGCCTTCTGAAATCGACACGGTGCCCTTCTTCATGGCTGATACTGATGGATCTAAAAAGATTAGCAAGGCCGAGTTTGATAGGTATGTACGAGAATATTTGGCCAATTATCCAGGATTGAAATCTGAGGATATTCCGAGGTGGGAAAGTTTTGATCATGATATGAGTGGCACTATTACGTTTGATGAATATAATCAGCAAATGATGAAGGAGATTAGGAAGGCACAATATAGGGCGGCCAAGTAAGGATTGATTGGAATAATTAGGGGTAATTATTGACGATGAATGTATTTTGGGGGGTCTAAAACGAAAGGAAATAATCCAAAACTGATGCTGGACAATCTGTTTTTGGGGATCAACGAAGGAGTATAATAAATCTGATGAATTGTTCCAAAGTCGCAATCACGTACCTTTGCAGCTTGGTTGACGAAGCGACACTACTGGTTTTGGGTTACGCCCTTCTAAGCTAAATGGTATTTTATTATACTTGGCAATCAACTACTGATTGCTAAGGATCATGAATGTACTATTTTCAACACACATAAGTGAGCGCGATTTGACTTGATTGGCTGATGAGGATGGCTGGTGAATTTATTTGACATGATCTCGGGTACCCTCCAGAGGTAAGACTAGGGATAGTCTTGACCCTTTTGATTTTGCACCAGGGATTTCACTGCTAAAGCTTCATCAGCATTGCTGTTGTCCCTTGCACTGCCTCATATGTTGGATGAAGATTTTCCATTCATGTCAGCATGGGATCAGTTTCTCAGAGAGGTGCTTACCTAGCTATTGAAAGGATACAGACGTGACAGGTGCATTGGAGAGCGCTGCATGAGCCCCACTCCTCATGAATGCATCAAACCATTGACCAACACAAAAAATATTTTTCGGGACAGTGATGTTTTGTCATTGAATAAATAATACTGATTTGTAAACTTGGAATAAAGTATACTCTTCTACCAATAAACTAGTTTTGTGCAGTCCGCTGCCTCAACTTCTAATATTATGGGAATCAAGTTTGACATTTTTATCAATACTTATTGCATACTCAATCCAATTACATCCCTGCCTTAATAACATTCAGCAAGAAGATGGCAACACTTTCCTTACATGAATACGTACAAAATAACATGGATATCTTCAAACGTGTTGGAGGTCACCAATGGTATGTTGTAAATAGTCACCTGCCTCAGCCTGGGCTACATTTACTTCCTCGAGACGGAGTGTATTGTTCATGCGGATGTGCAGTTTCCTGTTGATTCCATAGCGATTGAATAGACCAGTGTCAGACAACTCATCGAGTATTTGATTCCACCTACTTAGCCCGCAAAAATGGCTGCCTTCACGAGATTCCGCAGAATGGTATGATATGATGTTCAAAAAAATAGAGGCAACAATACACCTCTGACTCAAAAAAATCATCATCTGACTTTGACATATCATGTAATTCACTCCATCATTCTGTCGATTGATGTAGAACATAATGCACCTTCTTGCATACACCTGTTACTGGTAATGAGAGTAATCGGTAGCAGCTAATGAAGCTCATCTCGCAACACAAGGTAAGTGCGAGCCAACCATTTGAGTCTCGTGTAGTCATGACTTTACAGCAAAAGACAGCGGCAGCTGAAGCCACATCGGAGGAGGTGCACAGAATAGCAATACATAACACACAAATCGCCCACCAACCAAGCTACTGAATTGGTTTCAGCAGTTATTCTAAATTTATCGTATTTTATACTCAATAGTGGTATCACTACTTCAAACAGCGCGATGGTAATGATGCAAGGTATTGGCTCTCTCGCACGAGGATAGCAACATTCCATTATTATGCCTCTCCACGAAATGAGGAAGCTAGAATTATGCACTCATGTTCGCTCTCTCTCAGTCAATCATTCTCTAATTGCCAGAGAGCATAAAATCACTTTTAGTGCAATGATGATATGGTGAGCATTTCTTATGCAAATGGGAAGAAGTGGTATTCTCAGCACACACAACTTACAATAATAACATTATCTAAATATATTGCTACACGCGCAAAATAATAACAAATCATAATATCTGGCAGCTATCTCAAGTCATGGCACCAGCCTACCCCCACCCTATCACCATATTTTGTTGGGCCTAAGAGAAATATCTTTTATCTATCGGCAATCAAAATCAAAGAAAAAGTCGAATTGTCTTGCTGTAACGACGATCATCAATTGGATAAGGCGAGTAATCTGAAAGAGAATCGTTCGAGTAATGGCGACGACGATGGTCCTGGCGCTGGTTGCTGTGGCGACATCTTCCGTAAGATCTAGACCTTGCCTCCTGATGCGAACGATGATAATGGCGATGATTGTCGTACTCTTCTTCCCTTGGCCTGCTGCTGTAGTGATTATTGCGACGAGGCACTCCTCCTCTTCCTCTACTTTCATATCTGCCGTTGCTGGCGTACCTGCCACGCGAGTGGCTGCGGTGATGTTGACGACGAGGGGCGTAGTCCTGATGATTACTACGGTGGTAGTCTTGGTTACGCTCGTCCTCGTAGCGTGGTGATGACAATTCAGACATGGAACCATAGGAATAATCATCCTCCTCCTGGTTGTGATGGCGATGATGATGGTTTCTGTATCTCTCATCACGAGGGCGGCTGTCACTTGGCCCGTGACGATCATCATGGCGGCGGTATCCTCCTTCTTCCCCACGTCTGCCATAATGCTGCTTTTCGTCATTCTTGCAGCCTCTCGAATCACTGACCGATGATAGCGATGGTGCACTATGACGGCGAGAGAGATCATGATGGGCTGAATAAGAAGCCTTGGTAGCTACCCTGCCAATACCGCCAGCAGCAGAAGTCTTGTGGCTAACCCTATCACGAACATACTCCACGACATCAGCATGATCCTTCTCGAAATCGCCATATATTTGTTGGAAGTTATCGTAGTCGTTTTTGGAGGCGAATCCACCATATCCTTGAATATCATTATTCTGCTGAGCTGCTTCTTGTTCCTTCAATTTACTCTTCTTCTCATCTTCCTCGGCGGCGTGCTTCTTTTCAGAGCGTCGAGTCTTGGCACGATAATCTTCAGGTGCATCCGCTCCTTCGGATGGATGCGGCGATGGACATCCACGTAACTGGCGCTGCAAGTGTTTAATGTTCTCGTCATCCAAAAGACTATCATACTCGTCTTTCGGCTCCTTCTTTTTCTTCTTCTTGGCCTTCCTGTCTTCTTCTTCTGCGGCAGTTGTAAAGGTGTCGCCACTGTCGGCGGAAACATCCGCCGTTTTCACCTCCCCGTGGAGACTGTCAATAATTCGAGTATTCCCATTCACTTGTCCAAATCCATACCTCCCCTGCTCTACATCGGACGAGGAGCCACTGGTGGCTGTAGCCCCTGGCGAGTCGACCATGCTCTTGGCAGATTTCATCATCCTTGGTGGCGTGCTCATCTGAGTAGACTGACCCTGACTCATCGCGCCCCTAACCTCCACAGGTAAATGCAACATAGACGGTACTGATGTAGACCAATCCATACCAGGCCCACGATGATAATGCGGATCGTTAAGAAGCTCTCCATTGTAAGCTCTATGAAACCATTCCTCATTCCGATGTCGCATCATTTCATACCGTCGAGCATCTGGCTTTAACTTTAGAAACTCCAGCTGATGATTCTCTTCCATCTCCTTCTTGAGCTTTTGAAGAACTTGTTTTTCGTACTCGGCCTTCTTCTGTTCGAGATCCTTCATGTGTCGTTTCTTGGTATCATCCAATGTTTGTTCACCAGACTTGGATTTATGTTTGGACTTCTTTCTCTCATCCTCAAGTTTCTTCTTCTCCTTCTTTTGCCGTTTGGCAATCTTCTTATGCAACTCATCGCAGACGGCACATGATTCGAGAATAACTCCATCCTTGGCGGCGAGCTTGGGCATTTCGCATACATCGCATATCGCCTCGGGAGCGGTGGTATCTTGAGGTAGCTTGTACTCCTTCTCGATCAACTTTTCGCTCAGTGCCTTGGTCGCAATCTTGCGTTTTTCTTCGGGCTTGAGATACTTTGATATCATCTCTCGCGAAAGACAGTCTTCGGGCGTGCTTGGCTCTGATTTACTTGGACTTGTTATGACTGCTTGCGGGTCGTGGAGTGCGGTGGTGATTTTGCTCGAGATGAGTGCCTGCTTCGCCTTGTTGGCAATCTTCCTAATCTCGGCGGGTGACAGGATACCCGACGTCACCTCTTGGATAGGGTTACGTTTCTGCTCGGCGGTTTCGGCACCTATTCCTGCGATGATTGGATCGTCCATCTTCCTCGGTTCGTCGCTAGTTGCATTGAGCATTTGTGCAATCGCCTTGTCAATCTCGGAAGGACCCAGGCTCTTGGTCTCGTCGGGGTTGTAGAAGGAATATTTTTCCTTATTCACTGTCAGCTCCGACCTTAGCATATCTAGCTCTCCTATGCACTTTTGAGCAATCTCCTTGATGCTCTTGGGAGAGATTTCATTTCCACCATTGTCAAGTGTTACTACAGCAGCATTAAATGTATTCTTCTTCATTCCATTCTCGTCAGATGCTGCTTGCGCCAGCCTCAACCTGACGAGGAAGCCACGAACCAATGCCTGGACCCTGCAAGCCGAATCAGCCCGAACGGCACGCTTCCCCTCCCGGTACTGCGCGTAAACACTCGCCAACTGAGCCCTATCGGCCGATTTCTTGGGCATGTGACCGTGCTCCTTGAGGAACAAGTCCTCGAATGTAGTAATTTGCAGCCGGTAGGTACGGCAATCGGAAAGTATCTTCTTACGCTCATCGGGTGTGAGTATACCGAAGTGCACATCTTTGGGCTGCGAGGACGACGAGGAGATACTGCTGCCGAACGAACAAGATGTGGCGCTGGCGACACTTTCTTCGAATAGGGAATCGATTATGGGTACGAATTTTACCTTCTTCTTACTGGCGGCCCCACCATTAAGGTTGAGCGGTCCCATATCTTGACCATAGAACGAAAACTTGGTCTGACGTTCATCTACTCCATCCAGAGGCGAAAAGGCCGAGGCGTTTCCAGGAGGACGGCAGGATGATTCAGACCGAGAAGACATCTTCTTGGCATCTTCATCTAAAACTTCATCGATGGAATCGCAACAAAAATCCTTCTTCGTCTTGGCCTGATCGCCGAAGAATTTGTGTATGCCCACCGATGTGATGTAGAGACAATCGGAGCCGCAAAAGCTTGATGATGGGGATAATGGTGGGGGAATAACGTTATTGTCCCTCTTCTTTGTCTTTGTCGTTAGCTGCCTTGAGGAGGAGGTTGCCATGGTTGCGATGCGATATGTCTCCAGATATTCAATATCAATCACACAGCTCGAGTTCAATTTTATTAATGAAAGAGGTCAACTAAACTATACTGGTCAACTGCAGGTTTGACGACAAAACCAAATCGGACTTATCTTTGACGGGACGGGGATCGATCATGGGTTGGAGGTTTGGTGGCCGGTCACAAAGATGGGTAGGTACGAAGGCAACCAAGAAAAGAAGAGAGATGCAAAACATGGCATGGCCGAAATTTTAGGTGACGTGCATATGATGTGCTCGGGATGTGCTCAACAAAAATAATGGTGTGCACAAGATGATGTGCTCAACAAAAATCCAATCGAAACCGAGAAATCGTATTAATTATTATTTATGCCCTTCAAGATACTTTTTCGGAAATGTACGAATTCCCAGGTTATTCGGAAGCTTTTTGGCGTAATAAGTGTCTTCTCTTGGATAAGGTCTTATCGTGACTTGCCTCCGATACAAATAAGCCATCACCTATACCTCACGCAAGCTGAGCCAGCTAAAAAGGGAACCGAGTGTGATGTGATTGAGGGCGCGCATGGAAAAGAGAAGTCACTCGGAATATCAATGTAAATCTATTATTATTATTGCAAAATCTTGTAAACTTTTTTCAACCTGCTCATGTTGTATTCCTGATGGTATTCATGACACGGTTCATACCCGAAACAGGGTAGTCATGGTAATGCTTGATGGGGCCATGCTGATTTCCTCCATACAAGTCAAAAGCATTGATTTCGTCAGTTCTATCATGTTATTTGGCCGGGAGCGATGGAAGCTGATCTACTAATTACCTGGCGTATACTATTTCTCTTGCCTCGCCAGTGGGAATTCTTTTCAAAGATAATATCCAAAATCTACTTCCGTTCGTCTTTTATTCTGCAGGTAGCCTTGGCTCGTTTGCCATATATTTTTCATAATACGACGTCGCCCTCATTGGAGGCGAGTGCGGTGGGCCGGTCAAACCACGCGGCAAAATCGTGGCGGGTACATCAGACTAACATTATCTCCTGGCTACGATGGACTGTCATATGGAGAAATGGCGGGAGGAATAATCCCGTGGGACC
>JALLAU010001116.1:0-11102 GCA_036939495.1 Thalassiosira hispida
CCATGAGCTTGCTGGACAGTACTACGCAGCTCTAGGTGCCACGTATTGGACTAGATATCTCTTGGATTGTGCTGAGGTATCGTTTACAGATTGGGGTGCCACAGCGAAGGTGGATCAACTTAGGGAGCAAAAGAGGGCATTGTTAGGAGAGGTCTGAGGGATAGAGTTTGAGAAACTATGATTCGGGCAGAGTCATTGCACTATGGCAGATGGCCGTCTTAGCATGCAGTCAAAGTTGGAGACTATGTTTTTTTAAAGCTTTCGGTCTCTATACTACAAATTTCAGATCATTTGTGTATAATATTGGCTTATTTGAATTGGTCTTTGACGCATGTTGTTGCTGTAGTAAATGCTTTTACGTTCATAACTTACATAATCTCTCAATATATAATACAAACAAGAGGTCTAAGCTCGTCTAAACATCAGAAACCACAATCAACGGGTAGTTTTCTTTACGTGTAACTCACACAACATGGACACGTCACAGAAGCACAGTCCACATCAATGGAATCGAGGTCAATTGGTTGCAGAAGTCGGTGGCATTTCCTGATATGTTATTGTTGCCACCCACAAGTTGAAAGTTTTCCTTATAATGTATCCATGAAGGAGAGGGGTTGGAAACATCATTATTTACTCATGTTGGCTTATCGGTCAGATCCGTACACACAAATAACAAAAAGAGTAATTACGCAAGCTTGCCAGATTGGATAGGGTGTTGAATGGGATATCACCAACGAGATCATTGTCAATCCTGTGTACGATAGCAAATAAATTGAAGAAAGATGAGGCAGATGAAATAACATGTCAGCCAAAAAAAGAACGACAACAAGCAAACACCGAAAGAGCCCAGCAGTACCATCAAAGCATCCAAAGGGAACAAAACAATTTACAACTTCAACACCTGCAACTCATCAAACGCAAATAAGAAAGTTGCACAATGTAGCTCGTGCGCAGCAACACGTGCTATTTTCCCCATGAAGACGGTTGGCAGTAGTGATGGTCCTTCAAAGAAAGACTTGAAGAATCTTGAGGTATCATTGGAGAGAGATGGATATCAGACAATACATGTGTCAGCAAAAAAGGAAAGTTCTATGCTCGCAGGTCGTAGTTATGTGGGCACCCGATTGAATCTGAGTACTATCGTTTGGCTATTTTGGAAACACTGCATATTATCATTGCATATATTATATTTCTTAGCCCGAATGCAAGAACAAAGTATAGAGAATACAATTAATGAAGGAGGGGATAATAACAAATCTTACTTAAGTCAAACACCAGCAAATCTTTCATAAAGTTCTTCTGTACTTAATGTTCGATGCAAACAAAGTGTAAAGAATCGATGAAACCATTATTCTACTTACATTATTAATACAAATTGCCTTTACCGCGCTCGCGTCACATTATATTCATACTCAAAATATGCCAAGGAACTTTTGTTGTGCTTCTTCTGCAAACCAATTGGGGGTAGCCCAAAATGATTGATGGAAAAGGGCACCTCTGGGAGATGAATAAGTGCTACCTTCAATAATTCTCACACAGTGTCATGTTATATGTTAATGATGTGTGACTCCCTTGCCTTCTGCGGCTCGTACAAACATTCATTTTTTTCAAAAATACAATTGTTGAGTTGATACTCTACGTATGATATTTGATAAAATATCGCTAAGATTGAAATCACGGAGAGATCACGCATCACTCACAAAAAGAGTGCGACGGAATGAAGCAAGAAGGTTTGATAATCTACTTATGTACTTTTACCTTGATACCTAGCCCTATCTCTACTTATGTAGAGAGGCTATCGTAGCAAGATAGCTATTGATAGCTATTGATGGTACGATATGTTAGTCTTGATCTTTGAAGAAGAATCCAACTCATTATTTGATCTTTCCAAGCACTGCGTTAGAAGTCTCCAAAGCCCTAAACTAGCCTTTATCGTTGAACTCCACTATTGAAGATAAATGGAAATTGAGGGTAAATGAACGGAAATAGGATATGAAGGTAAATGGAAATTGAGGGTAAATGGATGATGACGAGGATACAAAGGTAAATGGAATTTGGAAGTAAATGGAAATTGGAGGTATATGGTTGATGTGATGAAATCGTAGGTAAATGGATATATGGAGGTAAATGGAAAATAAGATAAAATGGATATTGGAGGTAAGTGCCGCTAGAAATGAAAATAGAGGTAATTGGTAAGTAGGGGTAAGGCACTTACCCGCGACATCATCATCCTCATCATCTTGCCCCCCTTGCAATGACTCCCCCTCCTGCTTTGAATCCTTCCCCGCCCCACCAGTCTCAGTGAGCCGGGCATTGGGCTTCTTCTTCTTGGGCTGTGCCTTGGACGTCTTGGCCATGTCACTCAATGCGCGTTTTTTCGGGTTCCTCAACTTTGCCGCTTTCATTAGTGCGTTACGCCTCTGATTGTACTGGGGCTTGTCAATTAGTTTTTCCAAAATATCTTGTTCATCAAGAGGGAGTGACAGCACGGAGCCCAGGAACTTGCGTTCTTTGGCAATATCCAATAAAGCACGTGCGGAAATTTCTGTGCATATGCACTTCTTGCTGGATGCATCAATTTCGCATCTTCCCAAATCAGCATGGGGAAAATTCAAATTGACGTCAATAATGTGGACGTGGTATGTTTCTTCTTTTTTTCCATGCTTGTCCTTGAAGGGATTCGGACCATCTTTGTAGTAGACGCCAGTCACAATCCCGGTGGCGATAGTGTTCACTTCTGTGTACTCAGCTTCTGGGTGGACAAATTGAACACAGCGGCCAATGTATGTATTCTTGTCGAAATGAAACTCCGGAGGGGTGGCCTCCTGGCAAACCTTTAATAATCCTACAAGACAGGCGGGGACGGGAGTAGAGCCATTGCGGCGGGGGGGTTTGTTGGATAGGGAGGGGGGACGAGCCTTCGGCGGCATGGTTGTTGTTGACGGATCCGAGTTTTGTTGCGTGAAGTGTGGATGGTGGATGCAAACAAGCGCGGCAGGGCACCAATCTACATGGGATGAAAATGCAACGGCAATAGTCGTGGAATAATAGCAAACTTCAACATGAAAGAAGAATCTGTGTCCGATATGACAAACTGAGACAAGAATCCTTAGGGTTAATGGGGGATAATGAGATGAAGATAAAAACCTACGTGGCTGTAGGTTTATATAACCGGATCATAAAAAACCTTCATGACTGTATATGTATATAAATCTGGATAGATTCTGGAGGTAAACGTGGATTCTGGAGGTAAACGAAAAAGTGACTTATAATTCTTCCCTTATTTGATGGTGGAACAATCATTGCTTTTTGGAATCTCGTGTAGCAGTCTTTTTTGACTTGGAATTGTGGCACTGGTTGGGTTTCTTCTTCTTGTTGTTTGTCTTTTTCTGCCGTCCTCCTTGCTTCTTCCTTCCGTCCTCCTCCTTATGGTTGTTGGCGGCATCCTCACCATCCTCTTTGTCCTCCTCCTCCTTCTTCTCCTGTCGTCCTCCCACCCTTCTCTTCATGATATCCATCTCAATCTGCTTCTGCTCCTCGATCAGATCATGCATCTCCCGGTCCTTCTTCTCCTGTTCTTGAATCTGACCAATCGATGCCGCGCGAGACCGTTGTTGGACGTACCATTTCTTTGTTTGGTTGCCGTCGATGCGACAGATGTGATCTTCGTTGTTGCGGATTGTCTCCTCCTCTTGTTGGATTTGGGAAAAACTTTTTGATTTTGATGGAGGAGGAACGGGATGACGTTGAGTTGTTGATGGCATGATAGTCTTGGTGTTGGATGCTATTGGCTTCGCACCCCAGCTAGTGCTGATGTTGCTCGCCGCCGCTGGCTTGGCGCCCCAGCTAGCACCAATGCTGATCATTGCATCAACGCAATGATTCTTCTTTTGCTTCCCACTTCCCTTCATGAATGCACTCAGTGGAAGAGTGACTATCGGAGAAGACTTTATGCCGTATGGAGCTGCTGGTGAAGGGGACGGCTGTATCGATGTGGCCGTGGGGACCGCGATTGTACTGCTGGTCCTTAACGCTGGAGGCTGCTTCTTGGTTGCGATGGGAGATAAGAATTTCCCGTGAAGTCCATTTCCATTGATAGATGATGATGATCTCTGCTGATGTTCCTCCTTCAATATCTCCTGGAAGGATTTGGACCTTGATTTCCTCTCTAATAAAGGGTCCTTCTTGCGGGGGGTGACAGCAGCACTCTTCTTATGAGGCGAGGTAGTATTATTAGCCCAAACACTTTTCGCTTTGACTGCCACCACGTCAACACTGCCGCCATCAATGTCTCCATCACGATTACTCTTATTCTCCATCAACTGCATACGCTTCATCGCCATCATACTCTCAGCAACACATTTCTCCTTCTTAGCCTTGGAATGCGATAGTCGGTTACGATGCTTTCTGCCATGCATGTGGAGGGTGTAACTATCGCTGTCGGGACAGGACACATTGCATACATTGCAGTGGTACTTGGGAAGCGCGGTGGTGTCATCCGCAGCAATAGTTGTAGAGCCCATAGAAGCCATGTTGCTCCTGCCAGCTTTTTCTTCAAACAACTTGTTTGGTACCTGATGTGACTGTTCTTCATCGCTTGGCTTATTTACAGTTCTACCAGATTTCTTGCACCTGGATACTTCCTGCTGCTCGGCAATGTTGGTTGGTAAAGCACATTTTTCAATACTTTCAGGTGTCTTGAACAACTCCTTCTTCTCTTCCCAGGGGATACTCGAAGCCTGTTGCTGATGCTGTCGCTGCTGCTCTTTTTTCCATCTGCGCTTCGCCTTCTTCGTTGATTGGACCGTGATTGATCCAGAGTATTCATCATATAACAATCTACCAACATCCGTCCAATTCTTATTATTGTTGGCCAAACGATACAAAAAAGGATGAAAGGTACCCCCACCACTGTCATAATCATTGTATCTCATCGTTCCATCACCAATGCGCAAACAACAAGAAGTTCGCCTGCTCGATAGAAATGTCATGATATCACTTTTATTCCCCACGGCCAACACACCATCCAAATTCTTGCGTATGAATTCATCGCAAAATGTTAGTAATGGTCGGCAGTTCAATCGATGTGCCACGAGGGATATGGGAATGACATTGAACATATCGACATTGCGTGATATTTCGACGGCAGCCGTTTCCTGTAGCGTCAGTGGTTGATAGCAACCTTCAGCATCGCTACTCGATGGCACATCTGATGCTCCATGTTCTGAGCGACAACCAGCAGGTAACCGAGGAAAAGTCGTGCCCATCAACAGCACCGTATGTTCCTTAGCAGCCGCCACACACACGGCCCTATGAACCCTCTTGACCTTTCGCGGACACGGCTGCCACCGTACTCCTTTGTGTCCCAACACGTCATTTTCGTGGGATGTGCCCCATGTGAACATATGTCCGTCGGAAGTTACCACGGCCGTGTGACTTTCGGAGGCCGAGACAAAGATGGCTTTTGCGGGGAGTAGACCTGCGACTAGCTGGGGCGAAGAGATTGTTGACGAGGACGACAATGAAGAGGTAGAGCTAGACGAGCTGTTGTTATTACCGCCGCTTTGGCTGTTGCTTCTTGGTCGCCTGCCTTCGGATGTGGACCAATCCGACTCGTTGTTACCTTTACTACGTCGTTGTGAGGCGGAACTCTTCTTTTCGATCCCCAAAGATTCCGAGTGCAATCCCCAAGTGTACACCCTGCCATCGGCTGTGATGGCAACGTTGTGATACTTCGCACAGGCAATGGCGGTTGGGTTGATACAGTAGACATTGTTGTTGGCACTATTTGTGTTGCCTCCATTTCGTGCTGAACCAGCAAAGGGAAATACGACACGCATCACCGAATGATTCCCGTGCCCCCATCCATACACGGTGTTGACTGGCAACGAGGCCAATGACGATGACGATGACTGCACTCCCGTAGCCGAAACCGTGGGTGGCATGGTCAGTACCAGAGTAGAAAATTCGGCGGCGGATATGGCAATGGCCCGTCGACGCGACTGGGCCGACCAGAGACCCTCGACTCGTTGCGGGCGATGGCTGCATCGACCGTTCGTCTGAGAGAGTGTGTGTGTTAGAGAATAGTTACCATTGTTAGGGTCGCGATCAGCCCAAGGAAACACACAATATACCCTCTAGGGCAAATATGATAATAACATGCACTCACCTGGGACGATGGCGAAGCATTGCCAGCAGCCATAGCACTCGAATGAAACATCCCCAACTGTCCACTTCGATTATCACCCCAACAATAAACCTCACCTAACTTTGTCAACGCTACCGAATGTCGATCCCCAGCTGCAACTGCCACCACGAACGATTGTTTCAGCTCACCCTCCACTCTTCTTGGCGATAATCGACTGTTGTTAGTGCTCTGCTCATAATCCTTGCCTGATGTCGAAGAAGAGGACGAGGAGTTGTAGCCCAACTGGCCAAAGCCATTAGATCCCCAAGCATACACCTTTCCATCATTCGTCGAGCACAACGAATGATTCGTCGCGGCGGCTATACTCGCCACTATCCTCTTCGTTAGAGGTCCTAAAATCCGTGTGGGCAATGGTCGATGATTCTCGTCACCGGTACCGAGTCGACCAGATTTGCCATAGCCAAAGGAATATAGTTGACCGGATTGGGTTGCGATGAGTGTATGGTGTGTCGAGGCGGCTATGGAGACTGCTGGTGAATCCACTACGTTGTTGCTAACTTCTTCTCGTGACGAGAGCGAGTCTGGCGAAGACCACTTTCGACGTAACTCGCCCAAGGCAAACGTTTCCACCCGTTTGGGTTTGTAACTAGTCGTAGAATTGGAGGACGAAAAGTTATCTTCGGTGTTGCGTTCACGTATCCGTCCAGAGGTTGTTCCAAATTGTGGCACGCCCAAAGCGCAGTGATCGGCTCGGCCGAAGGTTAGCACCTCGCATCCGTACTCGTCTGATGGTTGGTGAGTCTGCTTGCGAGTCGATGTTGGTGGTTGTGGCTGTGAATGTTGCTGGGACGCAGGAGGTTGCTGTTGGTCGGACTCGTCTTCGTCATCATTGTTATTGTTGTTTGCCAAGAGATTAAAGTCAACATTGTCCAACGGTACAAAATCATTATTGGTCGCCCCAGCATCGTTGCCATTCTCTTGCTCGTCGTCATCATCGTCGGGATGGCCATCATCCAAGTCGACATTAAAGCTGCCACTCCTCGCTCTTCTCTCCCTCCGTTGCTGAGCATCTCGATCGTCATTATCAATTTCATAATTGAGTGATTCATAGTCACGATCGTCACCAAACGATATCATGCGTCGTCTATACCTCCTTGGATTGTCATCATTCCTCTCACTGCTGTCCATGCTGCTCCTTCGATTGTTCCCTTCAGACAACATGTCCCCCCGCCGAGACCCCTGTTGATTTTGTGCTGGCCGCTTCCAACTTTTACGCAAGCTCTTCCACGTCAATGTCATTCTACACTTCTCCAACCCACTTGCAGAAGTTCGTCCCAACAATTGAAGGGGGGTTAAATTCTCGTGATCCACTGATACAGCTAGTTCATTGATTATGATGTATGGATTTACCTCCCCGAATGAGTCTGCTTCAAGGCTTTCAATGTTGCCATCCAACAACCGTAGTGGATGCAGCATCTGTCCATTTATAATGCCATCAGTGCCATTCAAGGAAGAGGATGCATGGCCCAATAGTATCAACAGACTCATCAAATCACGCTTTAATACAGCACAATGTAAAGGAGTGTATCCACTTTCGACATCACGTGCTAACATGAGTCGATGCAAATGTGATGTCGTTGCTGACGACGCAGCGAGGCCACCGCCATCAGCTTGTTTGCTAATATTAACTCCAGCAGCGAGGAGGGTAGAATCCAACTCTCTCATCCTAGTAGAGAGTGCCTCCATGAAAAATAATCCGTCCAATTTTGAATCCTCGTTCATATGTACCGAAACTGCCGAAGTGGATGAAGCAGCATGCTCCACGGCACGATGGAACACAGTCCGTCCATCTCCGCCACTATCCCGTTCGCCACCCAAGTTGGTATTGGTGCCATGTACAAAGTGATTGATTAATGTATTAGCCGCAGCTAGATCCAACTTTGATGGAGCATGAGATGGGGTGGCAGAGGATGGTGTAGCCGTCATTGACGATGACTGTGCCGCTATCGGTGTTGGTGGAGCATTGCCCACGCTGGGTGATCGATGTTTACGCCCCATGATGATATATGTTAAATTAGTTGGGTGCTGTTTATTGCTGCAATATGCGTATGCCTTTCAGTTTCAGTGACTCTTTAAATGGTGAGAGCTGATAATATCCCGTCGTTTGGGTTTTATCTGATGTTCAGGTTAGATGAGAACTTTTATTCAGTGGCTCCTTTTTCTTAATGCGAGGCTCTTCCAATGAGATGAGAGAGGCAATGAATCTCTGAATCTTTTTATCAACTACTCCTACAATATTTGCATATTATGCATACGTGGAATGTAAACCAGAAAATCTTATGAATGCCGCGAGGAATTTATGGCGGCCTGCTATTGCAATGATGCTCTATTTGTATTTGGAGTTCGATAATGAAGAGATGGTGGAGATTCAAATAATAGAGATGGGAGAGAGTAAAGCGGCGCCGTCATTATCATCGTCATTGGTCATTGAGTTGCTGAGGCTGAGGCAGGAAAAAGAGAAAATTGTTGGGGAGTGGGTGAAGGTGAATCTGGTGATGGGTGATGAATGAGGAAACGAGCCTTGTTTTTTAGTCTCATTTTTGCCGGAAGATTCCGATTCAACTCTGTGGTATACTCTCACGTGGGAACTCGTAGGGTTCCCTGCAAAAATTCTTGTTCGCTGACGTTTGAATTCTTATTAACCCTGTTGAATTCTAGACGTCAAGATTCAAATGTTCTCAAAATGGTTGTCACCATTACCAGAGAGAAGAGATGCGATGATTGATGGTGGAGAGAGATGATGTTGTCATCTTCCCTGCAGTTCTTCTGATGAAAAAGAAGTTGCTTGGAAAGCTCAACCGCAGACTGCAGGGTATAAACATCGATGATTGGGCTTCCCGGGAAGCTGTAGATTTATGATCAGTGTGATCAGGCACGCAATCACCCTCTCTAGGAAGACTAGAGAGATTTATTGAGTGATATAATTGACTGATAATGAGTAAGAAGCAAGTAGTTTTGCGGCAGCAGCGGCTACTGGTAGGTTGGGTATGAAATCAGTGCCCTCAGGCCGGGAGGAGTGTAGGGGATTTGCCGGGTTTAGCGAGTCGTTGTTTGAGGGTCCCATACACCCGTTGAAAGCACGGAGAGTATTGGGGTGGGGTGTGGTCAAGGATGTAGCCGATGTGGTGGTGGAAGAGGTTGGGATCGAGTTGTTTTGTGAAGTGGCCGATCATGTTCAGGGAGGTGTCCGCTGTCCGCGTTCCAGCTTCACAAGATCATCCTGCTCAACCCATTCCAAAATATTTAAAAACAGGAATCCATCTACCGGCGCATATATGCGCCACTTTTTTCTAGCTTCGCGCTACAGTGAACTGATGAGCTAATATTAAGGCTCGCCTAGCAAATGGCACCTCTGTAGAAAGGTCTGCTCTCACTCTACAACATGGAGCTTTCAACCTTCCGTGGAGCTTCTAATGCAGTGGAATTAGAGGCCTCGAAAGTCGGTGGCTCGCTTTGTAATTTCCTCACAAGACCTTTTTCGCAACACAAAAAATATACATGGTGGCCGCCGAAGCCGTATGAGGTCAATACTGGCCCGCTTGGGTCGTCCAGTGGCTCTATCGATAGCCCTCTATGTCAGCCATCGACTGATGTAACCGGCGCTTGGATCTCATTGCGATAAGGTGATCGGAATCGGCGACTTCGATGCGATTATGATGCATCATCGTCATTTTCATGTAGACTAATGTATCAAAGACACTAAGTTATAGCCACTGGGCATCATTAGATGCCATTGCGCTCACCGGGATTGAGGGAGATCATGAGCTGGTGGCAGTGCACGCATTGAGCCTAGTAATTTCAATTGGTCAAATACTAACATAGGTAAAACTAGATTTTAAATTAAACTAAGCTGGGGCGTCCTCGACCAACACGTATTGAAGTGATACGTGTCGGCGGAACCATTCCATCTTCCCAACCATAACCATGGCCATAGAGAGCATGGTTATGGGTGACGGCTCATCGCCATGGTTGGGACGAAGGGTTGGTGGTCGATGGCGGTGATGTCTACATACTATTCTTACGTAGGGCTACGGGGCGAGTTTTGGGAGCGGTAGCAGCGCCAGAACCCACTTAGACATATTCTCCATATGGCAGGTGCGGGTAGTAGGGTTTTTGTGTGAGTTAGCCATCGCCGTGCACGCATCACTGTCCTCGTATGGGATGGAAGCAGCAGCTTATGGAATGCCCATATCCCACATAATAATCCTAATAAATAGGAGCATTTTTCCAGCATCACATGTGCCCCCCATGGGGAATTTTGGACTTTAATCGCCTTATGGTCAGTGCTCTCCATGCACGTGATCGCCCTAGGAAGTCTAGGGAGATGTATTGAGTGATAGGATTGACTGATTATGATTAGAGTACTTACGGTACTCTATAGATACTATCTACGAGGTACAACATAGATTCCATTAGTGACAAAGAACTCCTGATGAGTATTATAAACGTGACTTGAAGCTGTAGATTCCATTTGGTTGCAAATCCACCTTTCTTACACTGGACATCCAGGAACCACTCTCCAAGGATCATGACCTTGCTCAAAGAAATAGCCTGAAGTTGTGTTTATTGTCGTTCAATATCTCTCTCCTGAAACTTTTATATAGATGACAATCGGATCTGTTCTTGCCTGTTCTTACGAGCAAGTATTACTCTTGTTGATATCCCTTGAGATACCTACCGTGGAGGAATTATTTGAAATTGGCAAGAGAGGAAGGAAACAACAGGCAGAATTCCTGGGGAAATGAAACCGAGGTCAATATAGAGCTGCACCATTACCAAACTCGGAAAATGATCAAATTTTGCCTCGTATAGGAATTATATTAGGAATAGTATAAATCGAAAATGGCGGGAGGGGAGAATCGCTATCGTAATGTTATCGCTATTTCGTTGTGGG
>JALLAU010001117.1:0-13532 GCA_036939495.1 Thalassiosira hispida
AAAAGAGAGAGCAAATAACTGAGATACGACGGTATGAGTCGAATCAAATGTTTTCAATACTAGAGTTCCCACGTAGCCAACCTCTCCAGAGGTGGTCCAGCTACTAGGAAAAAAACATCCCGGTACAGCAATGGCAACATAGTAATAGCAATGGGAACGTACACCTCTACCAAATCCACCAACTAGATGAAAGCTACACAACAATCAAATGGAAACAAACAGGAGGAGGACCAATGCGAGGGCAAACACGACAACCAAATGGGACGGTGGGATACAATACTGCTGGGCAAGGGCCTACAGGGGACGAGGACCAACACGGCAACATGGAATTGCTGAGGAGGAGGGTACGAGGAGGGTACACAGGATAAGGTACAATGTGTGACTATATCGACCAAGGAAGGTACGACGTCACGGCGGCATGGAATTGCCCAACACATAATGACCGAGGAGGAGGGTACACTATCAGCAGAGGAGGGTAGACATTGGTATCACAAAAACCCAGACAAGGGCGTACGAGGGCCAATGCAAGGGACGGCAAGGGTACGAGGGGCGAGGGATGAGAGGGCGGGCTGTGTTCACAGGTGTTAGAAGAACCTCTAACCAACTAAGCTATCATATGTATGATAGCTTAGTTGGTTAGAGGACTCTCTAACACAGAGCCTGGATATCAGCTTCTCTAATGAAGTAGTATGTCTGTGAGCTTCATCTGATGTTGCAGTGCAATGGGGGTTTGGACGATTTTGTTGCTAGTTTGAAGAATTAAGCTGGTCGTAAAGAAGTAAACTCCTGAATAATACCATGTTTTATGTTCCCAGTTGGTCTTTGCACAGTTCTATTGAAATCAAAACAAAACAATCTGTTATAATCTGGTGCTTTGAAAATTGCCAAAACCACTGCTTTGTGGCACTGCATTGTTCCCACTTACCTCTTCCAAAACCTGTATACTGAGTGTTGTGTTCTAATGAAATGGAAAGAAAGTCCGTTTAGGTTGTGTAAAACTGTGTGGATAAGTGGGGTTGTGACGCTGTCTTTCGGTACTAGATAGTAGCCCAGTCTGGCGCAATGCGTGGTTGCAAATGTTGACGATCACGACGCCGGCACACAGCAACACTAGAGCACTCACATAAAAAACTGAACAAAAGACCCATGCACAGCTTCCTTTCGTCGACTATCTGCTGTATGAGCCATCGGAATGTTGTAGGCAGGCTAGAAGATGGGCCTGATTTGAATGAAGCCAATGCAATGATCAAATGAGATTCTATCCAATGGATGGACGAACAATGGAATGGATATCATGTTGTAAAAAGTTGAAACACTTCAATTTTATTAAATATTCCGGGAACGGTCTCCAGCTGGCGATCATTTTCCACCTAGCTTCATTCAACATTATGTTGACACACAAATATCAGGGCTTTGCTATCAAATGAGACGAATAGAAAGATCTTCCCATGCTCTACAACACAAGAACTTGAAACATCCATGAATGACGCTTATATTGGTGAGGAGATCTTCCGTTCCGAACACCACGACCTTGAGAGCCTAATCTCCCTACCTCTTTTTTTGTATCGCAGCAAATAACCATGGCGGTGACGGACAGAATAAAAAACAACTTAGAAAATTAGGTAAATATTATTGCTACCCAGACTAGTTCAACCTATATAGGAGTCTTCATACGCCGGGGGTTTGAAACCAAACAGCGCCGCAGTCGGAACCGCCAGAGAGAGGGCTCTCTCCTTCCAAGATCACTCCTGGGAAACAAAGCATATTGAAAGCCTTTAGATCCTACATCATGCAGGATATAATAAGATATTTTCATGTGAGAAATAAATTATGCCCGACTCGTCAAGCGGCCATGCCATCAGCTATATTGGATTTTTGTTGTCATAGTATTTTTGATTTCCGGGCTGCTACAATTTAAAGCAGCCAGTATTCTTGCATCTCGCCTGAAGAGGTGGTCTCAAAATCGTCAAGATTACTTACCAAGTGTAAAAAAGGTGACAGTTGAGAACCCTTGAGTCTCCTCCCATCAAGGGAGATTTGAAGGCAATCCTGAGGGGGGTCTCCCAGTATAGCACTGCCCTGCAGTCTTGTTAGAACCATCAACGGAAATGACTGCTTGGGAAAGAAGCCTGACACACACACACGAGTAGTTCAATTGTGCTTTATTTTGGCTTGTGAATGAGATATGTGTACCTAGGATAAATGTTACCATAATCGATTTTTTACACACACACACACACACACACACAGCTCGGGAGAAGAAGACGAAGTATTTGGATGCCTGCATCCAGAGGCGTCGCTCGTTCACTCCCTTGGTCTACTCGGTGGATGGGATGGCGTGCAAGGAAGCTCTTGCTTTCGAGAAGCGCGTGGCATCACTCCTGGCATCCAAGCTGGACCGTCGCTACAGCGAGATGGACCTCGTGATTGAGTTGGCTCGCGCTAAGGACTACCAGTTGGTTCACTAGCTTGAGACTGCCTTCCATCGCAATGCATCATCGTATATGATCATCTCTCGAGTCAAGTTTCGTTGAGTCATTGCATTGTCGCTTTGCATTTGTCTGAGCCAGCATTTATTGATGAGTAGTTCAATTATGCTTTATTTGGCCAGCAAATGAAATTTATGTACCTAGGATAAAACTACCATAATCGATTTTTTACACACACACACACACACACACACGCGCGCGCGCTACCAACCCCGTGTTCAATGTGCTTTATTTTGGCTTGCGAATGAGATATATGTACGTAGGATAAATGTTACCATAATCGATTTTTTACACACACACGGTAAATATACTACTCTATTCTTTCTGAAAAAGAAACTCTGGTCCTAAAACTGAAAGCAATGCCTCATTTCCTTTCAATATCTTATTCAATTATTTAACACACATATGTTTCGAGTCCTGAAAGGATCAACAGCAAACATCTACCTATGTATTATGCTTTGTTGAAGGCATCAATTACTCCATCTTCCAAAGTTTTCTCATTCTGAGCCTCGAACTCTCTAACTGCAATGTACTCGCCATTGTCAATAGTCTCACTCATATCGCCATCGCCATCGCCACTGTCTCACATCCCGCCTTGCGTCATTGCTTCGTTGTCATTTGCCACAACTCCCGATTCTACATCCAACTCTATCCTCGTCGGCCATGGGTGTCTCTGCCCAGCTCGTTTATGATAGGTGACGTATCACCAATGAGCAGTTTGATGCTTCCGTCTACAAAGCTCTTGGCAGACAGTTAAGTTTAGGAGCCCAATTGTCTTATGTTGACCATTGACCAACCAACTGCGCGTCTAGTCCAACATCCTGGGCCCACACGCCGAAATGAGTTTATCGCTGGGAGAGTGAAACTGAGCAAGGAAGGAAGATGACCCAAGATACCTCCCATAAAGGATGCTCCTTGCTGACTGAGATTCCTGTGGACTGTGTTGGATCTGGGAACGAGTTATCTATAGCTAATCCAACGTCCCAAAATGAAAAGTGCAAATGAAGCCCGTTCCCTGCTGCCATCATTGATGTTTTTGGTAGAAACAAGACCCCTTCATGCCATGCTTCTTGGCACACACAGAAATAGTTTCTCGAGCCAACACAACATCGTTCGCAATCTGCACGATATTGCTCGTATAGCTAATTACCATCTCCAGCTGACCAGGGGCACTCTCTGAGTGGATCAATTCAATTGGGATGTCATGTTCGCCAAGCTGGTCATACAAGGTGCTGATGAAGTCTTCTTGGTTATTAAGGGTGACCGAATTTGCATACGTGGTACTATCCACTGGCTGTGGAACACCATCCTCTGTTTCAGAGCAAAATAGCTGAAACTCTAACTCTGCACCTGCGCAAAATTCCACACCCATTCCTTCCCTTGCCTCTTGCAGTACCCTTTCTAGCAAACCACGAGTGCAGAGCGGGCTCCGTTCCTTTGTCTGTTGAGTGTGAGCTGTGCACATTACCATGGCTGTACATGGCGCATATGGAAGGATACGCAGGCTCGAAAAACCTGGTTGGATAGTAAGCACATTGTGTGCTGTTAAATTGGAAGAGGGAACTTGCACATCGGCGTAGGTTGGCAGGCCAGCGAAGCAAATCTCTGCAACGCTCACACGATTGTCAAGTGGCGAACACAACGAAGAGGCCGAGGAATACCTTTGGGTGCGGCCAGGAAGCCTAATGCTCTCGAGTGGGACCGTCTTACACCTGATTGTGTTGAATGCATCTACAATGCTGAATCGTAGGAACTTGACACCAGCCGCACGAAGTGATAGTAAGATTGCTGCTTGGGCATTGTGGGGATTGAGATGATATTCTTTCCTGGGTCTTGTGTTAAGGACCACTCATTATCACGCGTGGAAAGGGCTGTGATGTTTGATTGGGGGCGAGGTTGGAAGGAAGAGTGCTTTGATGTCTTTCTTTTTATGAGACCTGAGGTTTGAAAGAAGATGAAACATGGATGAAACTGGAGAAAGCATTTTTTATACTTATGTCTTGGCAGGCGACACAAGATTTACTTAGCATTGCACGGTATCCTACGTAGGGTACCATATGGATATTAGCGATCGGTCTGCATTCAAGACTGCATTCTCTGATAAGGGCTTTTTCCTTGCCCTCAACATCATAGGTCAGTCTCTTTCAGGACAGTCTCTTTCAGCCACCTTTCGGTTCATTTGTTCACACAATACTACATACACAGATCCTTCTCTGCTTTAATCCCTTTCCGACTAGAAGGAGAAACAAAACAAGATCGCCTTTTTATTCTGCCATTCCTTGCTTCGAGCTCCAGTTTATCATCATGTCCTCTTATTTTCGATCCATACTGTTTTTTTTCTCTTTTCCCTATCATTGTTTACACACTCGCCTTTCTTGCCTTAGAAAGAAGGGCGCGTTCCTTCCGTTGAAGTAGAGTCACCCGGTCATTCTCTCGGCGCAAGAGAGCGAAGAGTTGTTGGGCCAACTCTTTGTCCTTATCCTCAAACAGCTGTGCTCGCATTTGTGGGACGCTCATCTTCATCAAAGCTCTCCCGTCATGCTTTTCCGAGAGTTGGACCACTATCTTTTTGTGCGCGAGGAACTTCTTCAGGTGATTATGATCCCACTGCTTGGGACCAAGCAAGTTGGTCGGTTTGTGCCTTAGTGGTGTAACAGCATGTGCCCTTTCCTCTCTAATTTGATCCTCGACTCCGGCAATGCTTGCCACCGTCTTGAGTGTCTCCATTGTGTGT
Organism: Thalassiosira hispida; assembly: GCA_036939495.1. Lineage (NCBI taxonomy): Eukaryota > Bacillariophyta > Thalassiosirophyceae > Thalassiosirales > Thalassiosiraceae > Thalassiosira > Thalassiosira hispida. The sequence goes on from JALLAU010001117.1 coordinate 5,224, forward strand.
TCAGTGTCAGTGGCATTCGGAGCTACACATGCAATAACACATAGATGAGCTCCCTGTCGCTCAAATGATTCCTTCAGAATCCTTGTTAAATTGTTGGATCTGAATGGAATACGTGCATCTTTGTTCGCTCTTGCACGAATACACTCCTTGAGTGCATAGAGAGAAGCATTGATCTCAGCACTCTCTTTCTGTCTTTCACTGTAATTATGGAAATAGAATATATTATGAGCGAGCGGATACACAAGTTTATGACGAGGTAATAATTTGTTCTCACCTGCTGTGATACATACTATCGTGACTCCTCTCGCTACCAGCACAATCTATCAGAGTCAATAGACCCCGTTTTGAATTTGGATTCTTGCCCTTGATCTGAATTTGACAAACTGCATGTGACCTGCTTGACACGCCATTTTTGTCTGTGGCTTCTGTTGCACGCCTTCCTTTGGCTAGCATAATTTGTCTCAGCAAATCTTCGGGGGTCGTTACATCAAATGATGATGCATTCAGGATTCGAACGGAACCATCCTCGTCGTTTGCTAGCTTCACTTTCCCGGATTTTTTCACCAGCAAATCTCTACATTCTTTGCTGCCACAGAGCTCTATAAACTGAATGGTGACTGATGGTCTGTCATTTTCGGGCTTGTTGCCAAATATAGAATCAATGGCTTGGAAAATGCCGTGTGTCGTACGAGTCTCAATGCCTGACATTGTATGGCTTTTACCCGATCTTTAGATTGTGGAATATATTCGACATGTGTTAGAATGGTTATGGTGACAATGAGGAGCACATGTTGATAGATGGGACATGTTTAGATAGGCACATCTCAGGATCTCTCACCCCGTTTGTCCGTACATCAGTATAGTTGCCACGCCTGAGTTTGCAGCATCCAACACTAGTGGCTCTGCAATGTGTCTGTAAATATCACCATCACCACAGTGCTCATCAAACGCCGCGGTGACGCTGTAACTGGTGGGCTTCATCAACATCTGTTTCATATCTGGATGCATGACACCTTTGTGAACCATGCATACATCGTGAGAACTTCCGTTAGTGTTGTCTATCGATACAATATCATAGTCACCACGATCGATCTCGTAGTCGAATATAGGTCGCTTTCGCACAGCAATGGATACACCGTTCATTCCTCGGTCTTGGATTTGACTCCCGACTTTGTCAGAGTGGTTTGATCCGATATTCAAGTATGAAAGGCGTTGGCGATGTTGCATGATATCTGCCTTGAAAGCATCTGCAAACCGCAATCGAGCAGTGCGCTTGTCAAGATTGCGCCTTCCGTCCTTCTCGTTTGCAGAAGACTTTGCATCCTTGAGCCTCTGCTTCTTTTGTTGTTTCTCTCTCTGAACAGCCAACGCAGCTGGCTTCTTTTCGGTTGCTGATGGCATGTCGAATTCAAGTGATTTGGCAACACCTCCAGATCCATTTGGTGCCGTGGAGTTTCTACCATTCTTCTTAATTGTTTGACTACTCTTTCCAAGGGAAGCATTTGCGGATGAAAGTTGACGAGGCATAGAACTTCTTCTAGAATCTCCACCGTATGCTGCCTTCGTTGCTGTAAAGCTTGTAGTGGAGGGTCCATTGGCAGCAGTGCCGCCTTTACGTTTTTGTTTTGCCAGTAGCTCGGAGGCCTCCATATTCTTCTTCGCGACCGTTGGCTTTGCTTTTGGATGCAAATCAATCTCTGGAATTACTGCTGACTTTTTGGGAGGAGAGTTTAGATAACTCTTTGGGATGGGCGAGGATTGTACGATGAATTCCATCTCTGCCATGATGGCTTTGCTTTCTGGCGACGCCTCCTTCTCGTCCAATACATACGCTTCAGTAACTTGTCCATCGTCATTACCATCGTAGCTGCCCAACAACAAAGACTCGGGCGATGAGGTAGATGTGGAAGAATCCCTTGGGAAGCATTGATCTGAAATAGTTTTGGCAGAAGGTACGCGTCGTTCTGAAGGAGATATGGAACTGTACTTCATATCACTGCCCTTTCTTCTTCCGCGAAATGGCGTGGATGTATCATCATCATCGGCATTGGCGGATGATACGGACTTGATTCCTCTACCCCTTGTCTTTCTAAGCAAATCAGACGCCTCCATCTTCTTCGGCACTGTGGATTTGGCACGATCGTTCATGAGATCGAATTCATCAATCGAGTTATTTTCCTTGCCCAATGACGACATCATCATGATTGGATCGGTGATTTCTTCCTTCCGTCTTTTCAGGCGTAATACGCTCCTCCTGATTCTCCCAAACAATGGCATGTAGTGAGCCACGATGCTCACTGTACACTCGCCAAGGTAGCTACCCGCGACTGGTGTCGGAAATTATGCCAACGAATTATTGCCGCGCCATCGTTATTGACTCGATACGATACGAATAAATCCTATTACGGCGATCACGAGAAAGTTTCCATCGAATTTCCGGACAAAATAAAAATCCGCGATCGCCCTCCTCCCGTTATGTTGTATCCGTTACGAATACAAAGTAGTAGATAGCACATGCCATGGCAGCACATTATTTATCATAGCGCCCATTACCATTAGATACAATAGCTTTTATTAGATAGCTTGTGCAGCACCTCACCGGCATTGTTTACCTGTTGTTGGCGTCCGTTAGCTCACCTCTCCAGCTCCCTATCATATCACCATCATATCATGGACCTCCTTGGCGACCTCGGCCATGCCGACCAACTTACGTCGACTCGTGAAGAAAACAAAATTTTACATGAGAAGTTAGTCAAGAAGTATTCATTGATCATTATTCATTTGAAGGCTGATTTACTAATATTTTAGCTCCGCTCCGTATTTTTACAGATGCAAGGAGTTGGCAGTTCTCGTGCACACTCTCAAAGCAGAAAACGAGGCGTTGAAAGCGGAGGTTGAAATGTACCGTGAGGATTATGCTCCTTCCAGGTTGGCATCCAATGGCGTTGACGAAGGAGTGTGTGAAAATGGAGGAGAGAGCAAGGAGGCGCTGGTGGACGATGATCCCGATGACTTTGTCACGTCCGGGAATGGACTGTACCCTTCTGATCCTGCAGTGACTTTGCCTCATATTCATGAAAAGGCGAATCCACTATGCTGTACTCTCCACCCGGATGATTCTCTATTGGCCACGGGAGGGGCCGATTCCAATGTGAAGTTATGTCGTTGGGGATCGGCACTGGCGCCAGGTGATGAATCCTCCGTGAAAGCAGTGAAAGATGCCATTACCATTCCGTGTGGTGCCCCCGTCATTTGTTGTGCATTTGCACAAATCAATCAGGGGAGGGGATTGTCTGTGGTCGCAGCGGGATGTATGGATGGATCTGTCAAATTGGCATATTGCGGATTAGAGATGGATGCACCCAAGGAGGGCAAGGATAGAGTGTTGAAGTCGGAGTTGGGAAATGGCAATGGTATCAAACATGGAAAGTATGTGAAAACTATTTGCTGGTCACCATCGGAACCTATCATTGCGTCAGCCTCGGCTGATGGGACGGTTCAGTTGACTCGTGTTTTAGATGTGGATAGCGAAGCTGCAACTGCGTCACTGGAGGTTGTCCAATCCATACATTTTGATGCAGCTGTCGAATCCATGTGTTTTTTGAACAACGGAGACACTTTCTGCTGCTACGTCAGAGAAACTTCATACTTGTCCTACTTTGATTTAAAGGATGGTTTCAAACAAAGCAAAATTTCATTGAATGGTGGATCTGCAGGAACTGGATGCTTTGATGAGCATGTATCCTTTGCGATATTGTCCCTGCTGCCTTCTCCCAATGGACAGTACCTCGCAGCTGCCACGGACACAAGTCGCAATATCATTATGGAAATAGGCACTGAAAGAATTGTGAGGAATCTGTATGGGCATAAGAACGACGGATTTAGCAATCCAAAGATCGCTTGGAGCAGCAATGGACAGTATCTATATGGCAACTCCCAAGATGAGAACTGCATATGTGTTTGGGACATTGCATCATCGTCTATTGTGAAACGATTGGACAGGGAAGCTGGAGGCCATGGTGGTTTTGTGAGGGATATTTACAGCAGTAGCAATTCGGATACGCTTGCTTCTGTATCCTTTGACAAAGCTGCCAAGATTTGGCTTCGTGACATGTGAGAGGAGTTATTGATATTAGATAGGAGTTGAATGATATGGGTGCGTGCAACTGTTGTGAAAAGGCACCAAAGGAAATGGAGAGATAGGCAAGACTTAAGCCTAGAATCGTCGTTGTTATGAAAAACTAGAATGCACGTCCATTCCTGCCCAACGAGAAGGATGTTGTTAATTTTCCCTCAGTCATCTAGCTTGTTAAAGTCTTCGCCTCCGCACTCCCAGGATTAGGTCTTTACCGTCAGCATCCCACCAATAAGATGTTGCATCTCCTTAGCAGTCTCTGGGTTGCTCTTGCTAAATGCATAATATTTGGCTGCCAGCTCTTTTGGTTGAATCGCCCCACACAACCTTTTTTTGTGATATCTTCAGAGAGCCAATAGAGCAGGTTTCGCGGTTTCTTCTCCTGGATGTGGATCTCGGTGGCCAACTTAGCATAATAACGAAATGCTTCGTTGTGTGACTCTGTTTGACTCCAATTCCGGTTTCATAGTGAAATGCCAGGCATAGCCTGGAGTGTAAACAGAGGATCGCAACAAAGAAATGACGGGAACATGCGGTATGAGTTTAAGAAATCACCTAAATCATGTTCAACTCTGAGGCAGCGCTCCAGGTTGAGACTCATAGGCTGACTCACTTGAATCGTAAATTGTGTTAACATACGGTTAGGATCTAATCTAGAATGCACGCCCAAACAACGCCATGTGGGTAGCATCCTCTCCACTGTAAAAGCACTTCTTCCCCTCTGCCATACCTCCCTCATTGACATCCGTGGGGTAGCATCGAATAGTAGCCTTACATTCCTCTTTAATCTTTTCTTCGTTTTCTGCATCGCACTTCCACGGTACCAGGTAAAGTCCAGGACCATTGTACTCACTAGCCTCGTCCTTCTCAAGTGCTTCCTTCATTTGGTCGTAGGTTGCCATCATGTTCATTGAACCTGCAAGGCGGTCCTTCGCCGACTCAAGGAGGTATTCCTGCACGTTATCTAAGCCCTCTATCGCCTTTGCAGAGACTTCATCGAGAGATACAGTTTCCTTACCCTCGGATCCAACACGGTATTTGAACACACAAACACCTCCAGTGACATCACGAGGTCCCAACTCAATTCGGAGAGGGACTCCCTTCCTTTCCCATTCAAAGTACTTGGCGCCATTTCGAACATAATCACGATCATCAACTTTGACTTTGAGACCAGCACCCTTGAGATCAGCCACCATCCTATCCAAAGCATTGTTGAGTGCCACCTTGCCCTCTTCGTCGTTCTTCTTGGGAGGGATGGGCACAACCACCACCTGAACAGGTGCCACACGAGGAGGAAGGACAAGTCCCGCATCATCCGAATGTGTCATGATCAACGCACCAAGCAGACGAGTCGACACCCCCCACGACGTCCCCCAAACATCCTGCTGCTTACCCTCCGCATCCTGAAACGTAACATCAAACGCCTTCCCGAAACTCTGTCCCAAAAAGTGGGACGTGCCACTCTGCAACGCCCATCCATTCTGCATCAATGCCTCAATAGTGAATGTCTCCTCGGCGCCCGCAAATCGTTCCGAGGGACTTTTGGCACCCTTCACGACCGGAATGGCAAGTAAGTTCTCACACATGTCCGCATACTGATCGAGCATATCTTTGGAATCTTGAACTGCACCCTCGGCCGTGGCATGGGCGGTATGCCCTTCTTGCCAGAGGAATTCGGAGGTTCGGAGGAAGGGACGGGTGCGCATTTCCCATCGCATTACGTTGGCCCATTGGTTTATTTTGAGGGGTAGGTCACTGATTGTATAGCGCATGTTGTGGCGAATGGGTCAGATGGTGCACGATACATCATACACAAGCAAATATACTAGAATCAACAGCTTCACTCATCAATCTCTCTCTGAAACAACTCACCGATGGCTAACAATCCACTTCTTAAACATATGCCAAACCATAGTCTCACTCGTCGGCCGTATGATCAACGGATCCTCCAACTCAGCCTCCGGATCGACAATCAATCCATTCCCATCAGGATCGGCAGTCAATCGATGATGCGTCACCACCGCACACTCCTTGGCAAATCCATCGACGTGCTCCGCCTCCTTACTCAAAAAGCTCTTGGGAATCAACAGCGGAAAGTAGGCATTTTCGGCACCGTGTTCTCGAATGCGGTCATCGAGGTCTCTGCGGATCTGATCCCAGAGGGACATGCCCCATGGTTTGATGACCATGCAGCCGCGTACCGGGGATGTTTCGGCTAGGTCGCATACGCGTATGATATCATTGTACCATTTGGAGTAGTTTTCGGCACGGGGTGTAATGTAGTCGGATTCGGCGTCTTCTGCTGCCTGTTGTTTCTTTGGTTGTTGTTTGTTTTGCTTTGGCTGCTTCTGTCCTTTTTGCTGTGGTTGTGGTTGTTTCTTCTTTTTGGGAGGCGAGACGGAGGATGGATCCAGTTCTGCTTTTAGTGCCAAAAGTTCTGCAATGTGTGGAGCCAATTCATCTTTGGACACGCCCTCCTTTTCTTTCAACTCTCGTATGGCATCTCCCTTGTCTTTTATTTGGGATTCTAATTCAGCCTTTCGTTCATCTGAAAGAGTGATGGACGACGGTGATGCAGTTTCGGACATGAAACGTGTCATCGAAGAATGGCGGGGCGATAACGATGAAGAAGAGCCGATGATTGCACTGCTTGATATCCTGCTGCCACGCGTGATGCTACCAGCAGATGAAAGTAAGCGAGCCGAGGCATGGTTGGTGGATGTCGATATTATCGCCCTCCTTGCAATAGGAAGAAGCTGGAAGGCCCGTGTCATGGCCAAAGTGGTCGTTAGTGTAACCAGACTAACCCACACTTTCCTTGATGACTTGGGCGACATATGGATGGCTTCTTGTTGAGTGTAGGCGATGGGAATGACAGAGGATCGCCGGGGCGGTAGGAAGGACTTGTGCGGCGCTGCTGGCGGGTGGTGGTGCGGCCGAGTTTGCTACTGGGACGAGAAGAGTGAGAGTGTTAGTGGCTTGATTGTGATGGTCGGCGGAAATGGGAAAAAAAAGCACAGGTACAATGGGTTTTGTACTATTCCTACGTAGAAAACCTCTACCTGATACGATACATAGCCTGATGAGGATGACGCACATCGTCCGTTCCCGCCATTAAATAGCAACATGACGAAAGAAGGAGATAATATGAAATGTTCATGTCTAAGTGCAGTGTTAAAAGACGTATGTAAGCTGCCAGCGAAGAACATGTACCTATGTGAGAATGATCCTGGATAGAGATACAGCTGCGCCCGGGGAAGAGTTCGGCTGCAGCAAAGTATTATCATCTTAGCACCAACCCTGATCGTGTTGGGAGAAGAGTGGTGGCATGACGGTGCCAACAGATGAAGGACGAATAGGTGTTGATGATGATTCACATCTAATTCACATCACGATATTTGCTGTGCCAAGAGGAGAGGCACACTTGGCTGGCTCTGGCCTCTGGCCATAAGATGAGCTACTTGATTCCGAGAGTTTGGCATAGATGGATTGGATGCCTTAGAAGTTGGGAGATACCAGCCAGACAAAGCTCCTTCTCAGACCCTGTCCATTCAGCTAACACGTGTGGTTATGAAACACCTCAGTTGCAGTCATGGGTGTCCCACCGCATACCACATTGCACCATTTACTATGCTGAGAGAGGCCCACTTGGCAAGCTCTAACGGTAAAACACGCCAATTGATCCTGGCTGTTTGGGCATAGATGGGTTGGCTTAGAAGTTGAGAGGTGCCATAGGAAGCTTCTCAGTCCTGCCCCATACACCCTGCCTAGCAGTGTTTATCAACACCTCAGAGAAAAAGGCAATGTCAGTCCCTCCTTATGTCGCATCACACAATTCACTATGCCAAGGGAGGCCAATTTGGCTGGCTCTGGTGGTAGGTGGTAAAACGAGCCAACTGATTCAGCCCATCTGGGGATAGAGGGATGACTAAGAGGGTATGTTGGGAGCTGTCAGAGTAAGATTCTCTGGGCATCCCTGTGCACCCTAAACCTGATGTTAAAGAACACAGAAGCAATGGCTGCTCCTCCTTGTGTCGTATCACACTATTTGCTGTGCCAAGAGGAGAGGCACACTTGGCTGGCTCTGGCCTCTGGCCGTAAGATGAGCTACTTGATTCTGAGAGTTTGGCATAGATGGATTGGATGCCTTAGAAGTTGGGAGATACCAGCCAGA
>JALLAU010001118.1:0-11119 GCA_036939495.1 Thalassiosira hispida
CCACACATCCGTCCACATTCCATCTCTAGATAGGTAGGTATCGTACGTCGTATCGTTTATCCATAGTGATAGTAGGTGATAGTGCATCTATCAAAGATAAGATCAAAGTGCAGGTGAACCACAACCATCCATGGCAACAAAATAAAGAAAAACAGTGTATCGTAACCACCCAGCCTATCGATCAGCATAATAATAATATCTGACGATGCTATCTCGTGCTTCACTCCTCTGCAGGACGAGATCGGCAACAATAGCGCGGTCGTACCCTCTGCCATCATTATCGAAATGCAGTTTGCACAAAAGAAATAATATTGGCGCTATCAGCTCCTATCTTGCATATCCGCAAACACAAACGAGGCACTTCGCCGGCCGTAAGGACCGCGCCTCCACATCCTTCGAAACCCGCCAACCCACCAAGAAACAACGCAAGAAGTACCACAAACGACGACGCGACCAAGAATACGAGATAAATAAACATTCCAAACCCAACTCCAAGGCCAAAGAGCGTAAACTCGAGGACAAGGAAAAGACGGAACGTCTCATTGAAATTGCCAGGGAGGAAGAGAAACTCAAGGGACAATTGGGCGCGTACTTTGAAAAGGTGAATGAACTACAGGCCAAGATTGAATCCAGTCCCAAATTCCAAGCGTTGTTGGAGGATGGCAAGATTTCTCAAGAAGAAATCAAGGCGGCGGCACGAGATGCCGCCAAGAAGGCCGCCGACAAGTCCGACACGCCCCATCCACCCCTCCCATCTTGGATGGAGGCTCGCATGAGTTATGATTGGGGAGATGCACTTATTGATGATCTCATGGGGAATTCGGCGGATTTGACGAGCAGTCCCAGTCCGTACCCTGTTTATATGGGTGGAGAGTATGGCAGGTTGAGGAGGAGGGTGGAGAGGATGCTGCGTGGGCAGAGGGAGGAGGAGCGGTTTTTGTTGGAGAATCAGCAGGGTAATCAGCAAAAGATCCAGGGGGGATTACTATCCAACAGTTCATCTTTGGATCAAACAAATGGAGAAGTGACATCAGAAGTGAATGGGCAGAGCCAGGTCCCAGATATTAAACGCCCAAGCAATGTACTCTCGGACAAACTTCTCTCAGATCTTATCCGAGCCTTTCGTGATGCTCATGGAAAACGTACCACGCCTGTGGGATTGGCAGCCACTCTTGAACTATTGCATGACTTGCAAATCCCCCTCTCGACACTGGACACTTACTCCTATGTTTCACTTTTGACAGTTTGCAAAAGTCCGTGGGAAGCACGTAAGATCTGTGAATTGAGGAAGGAACACGGAGTCCGATCGAATGAATACTTTTGGAGTGCTTTGGTGGATGTGTACGCAAGGGCTGGGGATTTCCGTGGCGCTGAAGAGGTATTAGATGAAATGCTCGAAGAATCACAACTGGAGTATGACAACGCGAAGGACTTTGGCAAAAGGGATGAGGCAGGTCAGAAGCTGCCTCAGCCCATTGCCATGCCTCCATTGCCAGCATACACTTCTTTCTTCTCGGCATGCTACAAACTCATCATCCGGTCGGATGTTCACACTTCCATTAAAACTGATGCCGCCAACAGGGCTTGGGCACGATGGAAAGAAATGCGTATTCACAGTGTAGCCCCAGATGTGATGGCATACGGGGCCTTGATGCGTGTCTTCGCCGCACAAGGACGAGCTGAGCAGGCAATCGACTTGTTGGATGAAATCATGATGCAAATGATGATGCCGGTGAATGCGGGTCATGTCATGGGTAAGGCGGGTGGACTCGACCAAGAGATGTTGACTAGTATGGATGGCGACGGTGATGGATGGAATGACGATGTAGAGGGAAAGACTACACGTGTCAAACCAACGACGTTGTTGTTTACCTCGGCATTGAAGGCGGTTTCCAAGAGTCACGAGATTGCCTCGAGGTTCAATGGAGGGACATCGAAGAAGAATCGGAAAAGGGAGGGTACCGCGTCGTATCATGGCCGGTTGACGCGAAAGATTGTGATCCTGGCCGAGCAGGCAGAGGTGAAGCAGGATGATGGGTTTGTCAGTGCCTTGATGCTTTGTGCCGCCGCTGCGGGAGATTCCAGCACGGCGCGTGCCATTTATTTGGCGAGTAAGGTCCGTAGGCTGGATCATTTGAGGACTTGTGGTGGGAATGATCACTTGAAGAGGTTGCAGGGATTGATTCCCGAAGACGAGAAGCAGAAATTGCTGGGCAAAGGTGATGATTCTACACCAGCATTATCTGGAGTTGGTGAATCTAAAAACACGCCTGCACTCCGTTCCATCGAGGAAGAGTATGTGGAAGAGCACGAAGCCTATGAACACCGTGAATATGGCACTGATACACGTATCCTCTCCACTCTCTTACTTGCGCATTCCAAGGCCATGGAGTCGAAAGGTCTGGGGTCCATGTGGGCAGGACGTTACAACCGTGGCTACCTCTGCCAAAACTCATTGCGCTACATTGAGTCTTACAATAGACCTCAGATGGAAAACATGGCTATTCCTGGATTGGATTCTGTCAAAGCAGGTCTTTCTCCAGAAGGTTCGGAGCCAGAGGATTTCTTTGACGACACTGGCAAAACCAGTAAGCAGCTGCGAAAGAAGCACAAGTTCAATATCAAATCGATTATTGGGGATGACGAAGGTAACCGCAAGGACGACCAAGACTCGTTCTTTGATGGTTTTGATGATCAGGATTATGATGATGTACGAAGAATGGAGCGGCTGGAACTGTTGGGATTGCAACATTTGCAACTGGATGGAGGAGGGGGAGAGCAGGCTGAAGTCAGTAGGGATTGGCTCAGTGATAAAATGTTCAATATTGATAGGAAAGACCCCATGCTGGAACTCCCTTCCTCTGACGACGGAATTTCGACCTTGAATCATCAACCAGGACAAGCCACTGAAGCCACTGCGATAAATGGCGAGGCTTCACAGATGAAAATCAATGGTACCGATTACGGCAATGATTTCGACAGCGACTCAGATGATGACGACGACTCTGATGACGATGAAGAGGAAAGTGAAGGGATATCTGTTCCACCACAGACAGAACGAGATGCTCTTGTCCAAGCCATGGCCGAGGTCACTGGAGACTGGAAACTCGCAGAGGACTTGATTCCCAAGGACTTGGGTGCCACGGGTCCACCAGGTATGAACGACGATGAAGAAGGAGACTTTGACCCTGACAGTTATTTTGACGAAGATGCATTCAAAAAACTAATGGATGACACAATGGAGGGGATGGATGATTCTAAAGGAGGAGACGCAGAAGAACTAGACAGCATTCCCGGAGTGTCTACGAATGATTTTGCAGCTTTTACAAGCCATCTCAAGGCTGAGTTGGAAGCAGAGGGGGAAACTCATGGTGTGGACGAAAAGGAGGCACGTCAACTGTTTGATATGATGCGAACATATTATGACGAGGAGGAAAGTTCAAATATTCCTGATGCCAACCTTCTTGGCGATGAGAATATTGTCAGCGACCAATTCATCAGTGAAAACTCATCAGTAGATATCAGCGACGCCGACTTCACTTCGATGACTACGGATAATGCCCCTTGGACAATGCCAGCTCAAAGCCAAAATGGGGCACCCTCTGCACAAATGAAGAAGGTCACCAACAGCATTGCCATGTCAAACAAAACAATTTATGCAGATGATTATATCGAGTGGGCCAACTCCCAAACTGGCACAGTTGAATCAAGCATGGATGCAGCCTCTTTTGAGAATGAAATTATTGATGTCGAACCATCGACCCCAATCAATGTGGCTTTGCCAAGAAATTTTATGTCACCTCTATCCCAAGTAGAAGAGGACCCTTACATTACTGAACTTCAGCAAACTCTCCCAGGCTTACCAATGAAACGTATTGAGAAAGTCTCAGATGAATTTGCCGGGACACTTGGGTATCCATCCATTTTGAGACTCGCCCTGGCTGTGAGGGAGAACATGCCCGAGGCTTTCAGCCCACAATGTCTTACAAGGGTGAACCTGGCAAATGCCAAACATGTGATGGTAAGGCATTATTTGTAACCCTGCTCATTTTTCATATTATGAATTTCACACTCACAACTTCGACTATTATCTAATTAAATGCAATATCTCCAGGCCGAAGCAGAAAAGGGAGGAATGGTTGATGCCCATCTTCTCAATGGAATGTTGCGGGTGCATACTAACTCAGGACGGATTGAACCAGCGTTGCGATTCTATGATAATGAGTATAAAAAACACGGCTTGGTGAGTGAATCCAAGCTATTACTTGAATGCTACAAATTGATGTTAACTCAAATTTATACTGCTACTTTCATATTTTGTTAGACGCCAACCAAGCACAGTGATAGGCTTCTATTGGAAATGCTCGTGAAGAAAAAGCGTATTGCCAGAGCATTCAAGCTGAAGCAAGAGATCGAAAACGACGGCAGGTCTCTTGACCTCCTTTCCTACCAATCTCTTGTGGACCACTTTGGAAGGCACAAACAGTTAGGATCGGCACTCCTCTTGATCAAAGAATGCATTAGTGTGCATGGATCTCCCCCAGGGGAAAAGAGTCTGAAAAATATTCGCCTCATGTGCAGACAGAAAGGTCTCACTGATCAGGTGGGGCTCGAAAAGCTGGTTGGAGAAGATCCTCTTGAGTGGATGCGTCGTGGTGAAGAGCTGAAGAGAGTGCAAAACAAGAGAGGCAATTCCTCAGCTTTGCAATATGGTATGAATAGAATGGTCGATATTTAATAGGATATCATTAACAACTTAAACTTAGAATTACACTACTTGACTTAGAATTACACTACTTGGCAAACTGTACATATGAACTACCTGACATTCACTCCCTCCTACTGCTACAAACTCCCATTTGCATTGGAGTTGAAGTGAAGAGTCGTCCCATGGCATTATTTGAACTATTGTACCCAACTATCGATCTCTTTGTATCCAGACCTCGTCTGTGACATTTCCTCCTACTGCAACAAACTCCCAATGCATGGTAGTTGCATTGAACGCGCTTGCTCTTCCAACCCCGAAGTTTGTCTCATCAAAAAAGGCGGTGTAATGATTGGGTGATAATGACGAATTGAGATACTTATCTAATGGAGCGCCGCCTGTTCCAACGGTGATGTAGGTGGGGCCGCCATGTTGATTGCACTTGTACGCGTAGAGACCATCACATGATCTGAAATAGGAATGGTAATGGCCGGATAAAACAAGATCTACTTGATATGTGTAGAGGAGGTCTTCCACTTCGTTTTGTATCCCTTCCTGAACCATGGGCCCCATCCATGGATTTGTATCAAAAACTTCGCTGTCTATTGAACAAAAACGGGGAGACGAGATTGAGTCAATGTGCAAAAGAGTTGAAACCAGAAACTAATGGGGCTTACTGTAAATAGGGCGATGTAATTCAACCACAAGCCAAGGCGTGATGGATCGATTTACTGCTGCCAAATCTTGCTCTAGCCAGATGTACTGCGTAGAACCAATGGTCGCATTGTGCTCTGAGCTGAGCACCACTGTGTGTACCAACGACTGATCATAGGAGTACCTGTGTATGTCAAAAAGGAAACAAAGTAAGCACAATAAACCTTCCAAATGCACGAAACAATGTTTGCAAAAAGAACGTCGGACGCACCAAAATACTCCATTTCCATTGTCAGGAGCTGCAAATCGCTTTGCTATGGGAACACCACATTCTCCCCCCGTACTTTGGAAGGCTCCCCGCCCCCAGCTGGGTTGAAACCCAAACTCTGTTAAAACACCACTGATATCCTTCCCACCCCCTCCTCCCTCAGTGTGGTCATACTCCTGGTTGCCAACACCAACCATGACAGGCACACGCGATGCGTAGGCTTGGATCATGTTCATCCACACATCCCAAACGTGGGCGGCTCCCCTGGCGTAACTGTGATCACCAATCTGATGAATGGAATCAATGGTCTGCCCATCAATCAAGGAGGTGATGAGCTCGGTAACTTGATCCCCCGCCACAGGACCGGGTTGTCCAATCGTGGAGTCTGGACAGCCTTGATCGGCCAATGCCAAGAATGTCACGGCAGGCTTCTCCGGCGAGGGGGAGCCGGTCCCGGGGGGAGGGGAGCTTCGAAACTCATAATACTTGTCGCTGAATTTGATTCCCTGTCCGTAGCCAATGCCGGGTCTGTACACATAGTCGGTATTCGGTTCCAAATTGGTAACCTTGACCGTGTGCAAATGCCCGGGAGAGATGAAAAATCCAGGTTCGGTCGAGGTTGCCGGTCCTTGGCACATGTCCGTGGCGGCATAACTTGTGGACTCTCCCTTGTGCTTCGTCCAGCTTATCTCTGTCGCTTCCAGGACCTGGAGCAACTTTCGAGATTCCTTTTGGGAATGAATATCACTCTTCTTGGTAATCTCCACTACGGGCTCGCCAGAATCACCAGTGACAAACTGAATATTCATCTCGGATGATTTCCCCGTAAGACTGATATGTATCCCCGTAGGATTGCGATTCGATGTCAGGGAGATGGGCTCCGTCGCCGCCACCAAGGTGTAGTGGTGACCATCCTGATCTGTATGACCCGTTCCATCCACGCTTGAATGGGTGTACATTCGAAACTCGCAGGATTCTTCTCGTACAATTGGAAACGAGGGGATGGACCAAACATTCTTCTTCGTTCTTCGTTCAGAACTCTTGTCATGATGATGATGGTTAGCATCATGCGTCGCCCTCGCCTGAGCGAGGGTCGCTACATCTCGAAACCTCCTTGGATCAGCCTCCCCCGCTGGACAGTAGAGTGCAACAATATCTTCATCACTCATCATATCCTCGAGACGTACATCAAAAGAAAGTGTCAGGGCATCTCCATATCCAACTTTGTTCTTGTCGGTATGGAGTGATAATAATTCAGTTTGACGAAAGGTCGCAGTCTTCATCTGTGTATACAAATAATTAGTATGGACATTCATCAGGTCGCCACTCCTATGATCTCGAATGGAGAGCAAAGTGGGAGCAACTGGATCATCATGAAACTTCCCGATAATGCCCAATTTTGAATTATTATGCTGTGGACTCGGCCCAGGCGACGGAGTAGTTTCATGCTCGGTTTGGGGCATGAATGCTGCTGCTAAAAATACTCCAATGATGAAGATGATCATGGGCACGATTATGAAGGCAATTGTGGGGATGTGCCGCCGCTGACGCTTGTTCTCGTTCTCGCCGTCTTCTTGTTCTCCTCCGCCGGCACCGGCACCACCAACGCCGACGCCGCCGATGCTGCTTAGTAACGAGGTGTTTGATTCCATGGGCGATGTGAGCTCATCGTCCTGAAGCAGGGGACGTGCTGCAGCGTTTTCTTTCATACCATCTTCGGTGCTTGCCATTGTATTGCTTATCGAGGTCGAATTATATTGCTTTTGCGCTTCGTTGTTCGTATTTTTCCGCCGTTTTTCGCTTTGAACGGAGGTATTCCCCACGTTTTGTTTCGCGTGGAATATCATCAGTTAACGTGAATAGCGCCCCCTTTCCCCCTGGTTTAGCCCCCTATGCGAGCTACATGATTCTTTATTATCGAAGGATCATTGACATAAAGAAACGTTACATTGGCTTTCCTCTATTAGAGTGTATTAGAACACATTATTCATAATTATTTTTCTTTAGATGAAGCGCGAATATAGCGAGGATATCCCCCCGCCAAAACAACTGCTGAACCATTGTGATAAGTAGTAGTGATACGATAGGTACCTACCTACGTACATACCACATACAATACCACATGTTATCTAGAGTAGATTAGAGTTAGAGCACGATACGATTAGAGAAGATTAGAAGAGAGCGTGAGATAGATTTACATCCCCCAAACCCAAACTAAACAACAATGACAATGACGCCAACCATGTTGAATTGCCACCACATTACTCGCTGCCTCCTCTCCGCAATCCTCATCGGCATAGCTGCCGCAGAAACAGCCAGCAAAGATGCGCGCCAAGCCTCCAAGCCATTCTACCTACGAGACATTGAAATCGGTGGCACCACACTCCCCTTCTCGCCAGCCACCGTCTTCGTCATGCTCGTCTCTTTTTTCATGCTGAGGGGAATTATGAATTCACCAAAGTCCACTGCCACTGCGTCCCATATTTTAATCGAGGGAAAGGATGCCGAGGAGAGATTGGATAAGATGAAGAAGGATATTAAGGGAGATTATATCAAATTTCAGGCATTGGCGAAGCAGCATTCCAAAGTGAGTTACATACCTTCACATACAATACCATGAATTATTAATCCAAATATGTATGTGATAGCATTTCTAATTTTTTCTTGGTTGATCTTTGCACATTAGTGTCCAAGTGGGAAAGCAGCAGGAGGGAAATTGGGCACCTTCAAACCAGGGATGAGTAAGTTTTGGTGAAATATTGTACCCTTTGTATTTGCCGTTATTTAACTGTACATTATTTTATGATATTTACTCATTATTTCATCCCTCACACAATGTTTCTCATCATCATCAGTGGTACCAGCGTTTGACAAAGCCATTTTTGCCAAAGAAAACAAGGTTGGGGAGGTTATTGGTCCAGTCGAAACGGTGAGTTATGTATTCTGTATAAGAAATGTATCATTGTTTGTCAAGAAGAAATTCGTACTGAAACTGAATCGAAACTAAATTTGATCCATCAGAACTTTGGCTGGCATTTGATTTGGGTTGAGGAACGTAACTTGGTATAATATATTTGTTGGGCAAATGTAGGAATTGAGAGATGCTTAATGAATTTATCTGGCCATGATTTCTTGGTAAACAGCAGAGACCAGAGGCTATCTTTTGACAGAAGAATAATAATGGAATTATTGACAATCACTAGGTGGCATGCTGGGAGAACAGAGAACATTTTGATATGCTAGATTAGCTATACTTGACTCGAAACAAAACGATGCACCGGGTACAGCTGTGGACTGTGGCATGTTCATACTTAACACACAATGGCAATAAGAAGTTACATTATACCTTATATACGACGGAAATGGTTCCATACATTCTCAACTGTTGATATTTTAAGCTGACACAGTAGCACAGATTAATAGCACTTCCGACGCTCACACCTACAATCACTCTACCTAACTGTCAATTCTTCACCACTCCAACATCTAATCATTTCATCTGTAACACCAGCGTGAGAAATACTCCAAAATGCAGCATTCAGACTTCTTTCAGTACCCCCCCATCTTCCCTTGGCCTTCCACAGCATTAACATTGGCAAACCAACATACACCATCCCTCCGCCCACCAATGCAGGGACTAACCAAGGCTGGGCAGTAAATAAACTAACTGTCGTAGTCCCTCCGAATAAACCCCAAAATCCTGATGCAGGAACGGTGACCGTTTGGGAACTAAGGAACATTGCAACGGTGGCAGTTTGTTTGACATTACCAACTGTTGAGGAGTGTAGAAAAATTGCTGCCTGGAGCGTTGACCAACGTCCAGTCTTGCAAAATACTGCTATGCATTCTGAATTTGCATATAGGAGGTGAGGCGAGGGGAGTAGGTTTGGCCGATATTGTTCGTCTTTTACGTTGTCATTTGAGTCTGCGCTGGCGGGTGGAGGCCATGCTTGTTCCCCATACTCGAGTAGAAAGCGCAACCGGGCAAGTACAAGCATGGTAGGGTCCGTTTTTGGAAGTCGGAGCTTTTGAGAGTTTTGTTTGGGACTAGATGGCTTTGATACAGGTTTGGATGCAGCATCTGCTTCGATTGTGTTATCAGGACTTTGACAGGACCAAAACCAAGATGACGAGGGCGATTTCTTGAAAGATGTTGGACTCCTCTTTTCTGGGGTTGTTTTGATTTTCGCCTCGACGCATTTTTCCACTTCCTCCAGTTCTAGTCCTGCAGATTGTGATTCTTCAATGTTGTTAGCAGAAGCACTCCTACTTTCCTTGGCATAACCGTGCAGCAACTGTTCCGCATTGACATTTTGTTGCATCTCTTCATTGGACGAGTGTACTTTGAGCTCCACTTCCTCCCCATAGCGAATTCTAGTCCATTTGTTAATTTCCTTTTCCTCGATAAGAGTCAGAATATTCATCCTTCTTCGTGTCTTCTTCGCATTATTCGGATCTTCCTCCTCAAAGGTACCAACTTTATCAAGATTATTGTAGGATGCCAACCCACAATCCACAATGGTCACAACATCTGGACCAACCGAAAATACAATCCCATGAACTTGGATGGGATAGCAATACCCAAGCATCTTCCACCGTATTACGTGATCGCCCTCCTGAAGGTCATGTGTGAATGGCACATCCACTTTCGGTTCCTTTGGTTTTGCCATGTACGGCTTGGATGTAAGGCCCATATATCGCATTAGGACAATCAATGATGCTTCGCTGTTGGCCTCGCTTGGAGCTGCACTTGCATCATCCGAAAAAATATCATTGGGAGTAATATCATCCTCCTGCTTTTTGCGGATATCAGAAGAACGATATTTGCAACAATCGTCATTCGACGTATCTAGTGCCCGTGAGAAATCGCAGCCGTCTGTATCATCACCGAAGTCACTGCCTTCGGTATTAATAGTCTCATAATCATTACTATTCATTGCGGAGGCATTATCAGGTGCATGAGCGACATGATCGTTGCAACGAATATCGGCATCGGCACACAATAAATTGCTGTCACCATTCAAGGCAACATTATCAGGCACAAATCCACCATCTACGTGATTATCACGGCCATCAGAATAATTGATCCCATTCCTCACGTCGTCGCCATGACCATGTGCTACTACACTATCCGAGCTGAGAAGTGTCGTGTCAGTAGTGTCATTCGCGCATTGTTCCTCCTTCACGCAATTATCGTCATTCCCACCCTCCTCGCGAAACTTCCTCGTGTTTCCTGGCATCGTTCGAGATCTACGGACAGAGGATTTCTGAGCAGAAGCAGTTGCATACTCTTTTAGAGAGGCGGCGCGGGTCAAACGAAATGATGCTACAATTGATTCTGTCGCCATGGTTTTAGCTAATGACCTACTCCTACATATCAAATAATGAGAGGTGAGAATTGAGGTGAACTGGATCAGTGGAGGATTCCACCCTAATAAGAGCCCATTGAGAACCCGTCATTGCCCCCTATTTTTTGGTACGGACTCCCGTAA
>JALLAU010001119.1:0-11097 GCA_036939495.1 Thalassiosira hispida
GTGTCGCTCTTTGCTCGCCAATTGAGAGGTCTGGCCTTGGTCCAGAACTCTTAAGCAACCCTTCTCTGTACTGTAAAACTACGAGTTCCTCCGTGAAAGCCCCCCAAATTATGGTGTTCATTTGGGTTTTATCGCCCCCCAAATGGCCTTGGACGCCCCCATCCCCCATCTCAAGCTACCTAGGTACAATACCTCCTAAACACCATGAGCTTGGAGCAAAAAATACTCTCACGATGAGATTTAGTGCCCTCATGCCGACGGACTTTTCATTTGCGCACAGTTAGCACTAATAAGAAACTTACTCAGAATCTATCATGGCACTATCAAAATCAAATATCTTGTTTGCGTTAGGTATGTTAGGATTGTTACAAATAGCTTATAACCTGATTCAAATTCGTCCAATATTCACCGTCGAGAATGCACAAACAACCCAGCATGACCGACCAAGGGGAAATATTACCATTGTTGAGAAGAATAAGAATGCTTCAATCACATGTCCAGTGAAAATTTTCGTTTATGACTTGGGATTTTTGAATATGACTAAGGAGCTGAAGAAAGGATTCAACTCAGAGACAATCAGAAAGAAATCCTATACATACATCACGTCCAAAATGATGTTCGGGCACGGAGATCATCCCTGGTTTATTATCCAGAAATTTCTTCTATACACTAACTGCGCAACGAAAGAGGCCAAAGAGGCTGACTTTTTCATACTCCCACTTTATGATCGCGATAACAATGAAACCAATCAAGTTCTTGAAACTTTAGAGCTTGAATTCAATAATACTCTCTTCCGCAGAAGTCAAAAAGACCATATAATCATAAATTTTCACAACACAAAATTTGGTCGTGAATTATCTCAGGGATTGCGAGATAGGACTATTGAGTTGATATCACCAATGGTCAAGGTAATAGTTGATGTATTCTTGTGGGGGTATGATTTCAAAGATAGAAACAAGAGGAAAGATTTGATGTACATGAATTATGACAGGCTGTTAACTGTGGTGAGAGTGTTTGCAAAGCTCTTTGGGCACAAACACATTTTCAGCATCTTATTCTTATTCCTTGTTTTCGTCTCTTAGCCCTATGCTTCGAATATCCGTGAATATAGTGGAGACATTCATGAAGCAAGGCCCTATCTTGTCTTGTTTGCAGGAAACGGAGATTACCCCCAGTACAGAAAAAAGATCGTGGAGCAATGTTATGATGCAATGATTGATCCGGCAAAAGGAGACTGTTTCCTTGCAGGTATGCTAAACTCATTTTCCATCCAAAATTCTTCCCCTTTTCCTCTTCTTACATGGCCATGACTGCTCCTCTCTTCTCTTTTCCCAGCAAGTAACCGCACTTTCGCATTTCAAGTTGAGTGCGACATATATGTCAACTCCACCTTCTTTTTCTCACCTGGCGGTGATTCTGGTCCTCGTAAAGGTTTGTTTGATGGGATTGCTCTCAATTCAATACCTGTCATATTTGAGGAAACGTCTTTCGATATCACATACCCTGCCTACTTCCCTGGTAATCCGCGTGATTACTCAGTTTTCTTGAACTCATCGGTTGATATGATGGAACAACTCCGTGCCATACCTTCATCGCGCATAATGGAACTTCAGAGAAACATTGCAAGAGTACGAGATTCTGTTGCATACCTTCCAGATGCCAACTCTTTTGACGCCGCATGGATGATGATGAAACAGCTCAAGGAATACAAACTCAATGGGTACAAATTTGTTGACAGATTCACAAACAAAACAACTCTCCATTGTGTTGACAAAGATGAAGAATTTGGGGGAAACTGTAGGTTTTCATGAATCTTGCTGCATTTTGTCATAGTACTATCTGCCCCACTGCCACAGTACACCAACCATACACTTATTAGATGAGCCATTGGTGTATTGTAGCTAGGAAAGCTTCAATGTTTGACCACAATATGTCTCGCGTCTATGCGATTCTCAATATTATATATACAATAATCTAAAATGCAAACAAACTCGCTCAAGTGAGCTTGTAATGCAGCCATCATATCCCTCAACTTGTCTTTATGGAGCACATGGATAATTTAAAAACGTGATTTACTTTAAGACTGCTTTTCTCGCAGCTTCTATTGCCTCTCAACTTTTCCGTGGGAGCCATGCCACGAGACTTCAAGGTAGACACCTTCAGTCTGCTGCGGTTTTCTTCGTGGATGACTCAGGACAACCGTACTGGGTTGGGCCTGGGACATTGGAGTGCGTCAACGGCGAGTACACCAGCAACAACTACTACGATCACGAATATGTATGTGACAAATGCAATGTCAAAGACTTTATGAAGTTGCCTGGTATTGAGCTCAAGTTTATTGTCAATGGTGGGCCCCGCTTTAGTGGAAACTCACTTGACTCTAGTGAAAGAGGATATTACAAGGTCTGCAAGCAATGCCTACTCAAAAGTATGACGAACATCAATACCAAAACACCAATCAAAGTGTACAATGGTTGTGAGCTGAAATGCACTGGCTGCACGTTTAACGAGTTCCTTGAGACATACAATAGTCCGGGCTTTCTTGATTGCCTTGGTGGCAAGTGTGCGTTTCTAGATAGCCAATGCGGAGAGCTCCATCAAGGCATGGCAAGTGTAAGCAGTCGAGGATGGATGTTCAAGAAGGCAACTTATAAAGAAGAAACTGATGAGTGGGACTTCACGAACTCAGACAGGGATACCATCAGTCATTATGGCATCTACACGAAAGAGCCTCTCCAGATCCCCCAAGGCTGCACAGTTCAGTGCACTGGCTGCTGCACAAGATCTATGCCAGCAGGTGATATACCAACCAATGATGATCGGGCTATGCGTGGATGCAAGCACGAGCTATGTCCACGTCGTTCTATTACGAAAATGAAGATACATCACTCTGATTCTGATACTTGACCAGGGCCACGAGAGATAAGTAGATGCTCAACACTTCTCGGTTCTGCTTTGCATGGCATGTTTGCCATATTGCGATGAATTTCTCTTTTCAAGGCAAGGGCAAAAAGCAACGATAGTAGGTTAATACAAAAGTAAAATGTATCTCATTCACCCTCTTTGTTTCTCTGCAATATCCTTCCAATCAACAACTACTCAACTTGTTGATGTTCTCATATGAAAATACATAAAACATTCTTCCTCTTCTCTCAACACACAAATTATGTGATTTTCACACACTCTCTACATATTCACTTTCTATTTCTACTAGCAGCCGACTTGGTCGCCTTTGCCATCACACTCGCCATTCCTCCTGATGAGGCATGGGCGACAAACCAAAACTCAACGGAGACGTTGCCCTGAGGCTAAAATGATTGACAACAGGAGATAGATGCTCCTGTCCACTAATATTGTTGCCTCCATTCAGTTGTTGCTGTCTTTTACCCTACGCTGGACGACTGGATAGATTCAATGACTGCCGTGACGTGGTGGTGGACGACGTCATTGTAATAACTTTAAAACGAACCTCATCGATACCTGGCAGACAGATCCAATTCAGGATGGCGCCTCAACAGTGACAAGTATGTGAAAGTTCGTACAGCAAGACGTGCCATCCTGCTGTACAATAAATATGAACAGATTACAAGATGTAGTGCCACACAAGTTCTATTTTATCCCATCTCACGAGCACCAAAACGAATCAGTATCACTGCCGAGTATAGCACCATGTGATGGTTCTGATAAGTTTGGAGAAACATTACAGCTCATCATTATAGAGGCCCCTTTGCTCAGACAACTTCAGAATGCTTTCCAGCATAGCTTTCATTTCCCTGACTTCATTTGTCAAATTGTCAACTTTATCATCAATTGCTTCTGATCTAACATCGCCTTTGCGAGTGAATATCTTTGTCACAAAGTACAAAACAATACAGGCAAGCAGCAGCTGTTGGTTCTGGGACAAAGATGAAAACGTGGCGACGAACTGACGGAACATGCTCTCAATTTGTGATATAGTTTCGCTCTTGGTGGAACTTTCTAATGATGGCTCGTTTATTTCTGCGGGACGGTTGGTTATTTCCTCATCTTCTAGCTCCTCGACCTCTAGATCTTTGACACCTTCGTCGCCCTCATCGCTAGTTGAAGCTATGGCTGACTTGATAACATCAAATAGATCCAGATGAATTGGAGATGTCTCTTTCAAAGTGCCACTGTCAGTTTTTGAATAAAATTTAGATATTGATAACTAATAGAATACACACAATACTAGAAAATAGCTGAAGACAACTCATTTTTGTAACCCTCACCTCTTGATCTTGCTCGCAAACCTTTAGCACCCCCCAAGAAAATAACATGCCATGTAAACATGAGAATATGTTTGACAATAATGATTTCAAGATAAAAACACAAACTCACATATTTGATTTAGTAAAACGAACACAAACGCCAGCATCCACGGCAATATCATTATCCTTCCACCGTCGCGCAGCCCACCGGACCTCAACTGCAAATGAATCTGAGGTACGATAGTCGAAAAATCAAACAAGGATTGAAAATATATTTAATTCTGTAACTGGTAATACATGATGAACAGCACGGAGAAAAATCAGCTGAAAAGTTAACAAATAACATATCCCTCTCTTACCTGAGTATGGTATCCCATCCATCTCAACAGTCATCATGACTATACATCTATCGTTCCCCTCTTTGATCAAATATTGAGTTTGGGTTACACCCGCCACTGGAGGACCAATGTACAAGTGTGTTGATCTTTTGAATTTGAACTTGATGACCTATGTTATATATGTAGGGAAAAAGGGTATTTACATTTGAGAAAGGTTGAGATATTATGTGCCCGGCAACAAAAGACAATCGACAAATAATAATACTATCTCACCCTCTTTTGTGAAAATTTCTCACCAGACCAAACATTCTCAAATCCACCCCCATCATCCTCATCCTCCTCTCTAGAATGTTCCCAATCACCCACAGTAACATCAAAGCTACCCTTTCGTTCCAACCACGGTCCATAAAGCGGCGTGTCCTCGGACCAACCGGCATTGTAATATTCGTCAATGCTTACATTCTTGAGTTTCTTTGTAAATATTGGATCCATCTTATCGATGAATGCGTCGGGTGGTACCTCTGGCAGTGGAGTTTTTGGTGCAGGCGCTTCTTTGACTTTGACGTCATCGCCATTGACTTCTTCTTTTGAAGGTGGCTCGGCTGCTACATTTTCCTCTAAACCATCACCAGCATCGACATCATCATCAATCAAGGCTGCTTCATCTAGGAAACGACGAACGAGCACCTCGGGGGTATCCGTAGTCTCCACAAGCTGCACCCTCAGCGAAAATCCACTCTCTCCTGATGGTTGTTGTTCCTCGTCAATCTCCTTCTCCTTGGCATCATTATCCACACACCTCGCCCTTTGATCCCTAACCCTACTTTCCGTAAACTCCGTCCATCTCATCACATCCTCCAACGCCTTGACCTTTTGACTTTTCATAGATTCAATCGATATCAAAACACTATTCTTCAAATAGTCTCCACGAAATTTCTTAATGGAATCGACACAGACGAATAGCGCGCGCTGCATCGTATCCCATTCGTGCCGATCGTCATTTCTGAATTTGAATGTGGTTGCCTCTGCTTCCGTCTCGTACGATACGGCAGCTTGTTTCTTGACAGAGCGGGCTACTTCAAAGGATTCAATGACTTTTTCTTCCTTGGTTTTGGCCTCGTCCAATTGTCGTGTGGCAATGGCCTGACGTTGTTGGGGTGTTAATACCTTGTTCA
This sequence comes from Thalassiosira hispida, assembly GCA_036939495.1. NCBI lineage: Eukaryota > Bacillariophyta > Thalassiosirophyceae > Thalassiosirales > Thalassiosiraceae > Thalassiosira > Thalassiosira hispida. Next base: position 5,740 of record JALLAU010001119.1, read on the forward strand.
TCACGTCTTCCCCCCCTCCCGGGAGGATGGAGAACATTCGTCCCATGGCCTTGTTCATGTGTCGATCCATTTTGGTGGATTGGGCTTGTAGTAGGCTTTGTTTTTGTGGGGAGATATTGCCGCTGTTGCTGCTGCTGTTGTTGGCATTATCGCCGTCCCCTGACGTACCATCTTCACCTCCCTCGCCATCAACCAACGTCACTCTCGCCCGCGCCTTCTCCAAATCAGCCACACACTGCTTATGCTTCATCTTCGACTTGGTCTCCACCCTCGCCGCGTCACACAAACTCTTCCATCGAAATTCCTCCTTCTCCTGAAACATCTTGGCGTCCCTCTCCGCCGACACTAGTATAATTTGCAATTCATTATTCCCCATTTTGATTTGTTTCGATAAAAGCTCTGCATACTTTGCATAGGATTCGATTGAACCAATGGCGGAGTTCCATGCACTCAATACATTGGTGCCTTCATTCTTGTTTAATACGACAGTGGATGGACTGCTCTCCAATTGAGATTTGAGCGAGGAACCAAATGTCTCAAATGCACATGCTACATTTTCGTTGAAGGATGCTATTTGCTTTAACGTCTTGAGTCGATTTAATTGCTTGACAATCAAACTTTTCATGTTGTCGCGTATTTCGGCAAGATTGTCTGGCAGGTTCAACATGCGCGTTTCGTTAATGGCGGGTCCGTCGTCGGATTGGGCTCGGCGTCGGGGACTCATGAAGAGCGATGAGGGTGTTGTGGGAGTTGCAGTTGCTGTCATTGCGTGGGTAGATGAGGATGTTATATCCTTGTTGTCTGATAAGTTGAGGGGTTCTACGGATTTGAGATCGAGGGACATGTTCTCGAGGGATTCTTTGGAGTCTTGGAGGAAGCGATCTAATAGTCCAATCAGGAAGACAATTCGTTCCTATGTATAATAAAAATGGTGTGGTTAGAGGGGGGTTGGATAATGCATCACAATAAATATCAATACGCAAAATATGCATGGAGGCAGTACCGCTCTTGGTGTACCACCAAAATGGCACATCTTTTCGATGCCCCTTTTTCCACAGCAACACACCCATTTTCCACAGCAACAAACGCTAACAGCAGCGACAGCGAAAGTACGCCAGTCGTGTGAAAGCGAGATCTTCGTCCCATATACCAACGCAATCATATTGGACAGGTGGACAAAGAGAGCTGGGCGTTTGTTACTGCAGAAATGGGGTGCACCAACAAGATGTGCCAAAAGTGGTGCTGTCTTCATAAACACCATAAACACAACATGCACGATTTTTCTCTCTACAAACTCACCTCTTCCAAACGCTGCACCGAATCAAGCGCAATCTTCTCCATATCCTGAGCATCCTCCACTGCCGCATTCTCGCTCGCCACACTTGATGCATAATTCGTTTGCGCGCTCTTGACGTCTTCCGACGCCCTGATGACAGCCTCGCATTTTGCGGTCAACGAATTCTTTTCGCCAAATTGTCGTAGCTCCTCTTCCCACGACGTTGGCGACATTGAGGTGTACGAATCATGCTCCCCTTCTCCTCTTCCCCCGTCCGATCCACCACCACCGCTCTCGCTGGACGAATCCGACGTCTTTCTCTTTCGACCCTTGCTCGCCGCTCGCGCCCTTCTCAAATTTCCAATGGCATGATCCACGGTCCCAAAACTATCCACGTACCTTCTTCTCAGCTTCAACGCCTCCTTTCGACTCGCCCCACACTTGATCCTGCTCTGCGAATAGCGGGAATATTGCTGTAGAGCTTCCTCGCTCAAAGTCGCGCTGGATTCTTGGTACGGACGCGCCACATCGTTCTTGATGCGCGTTCCCAAAGTTTTGGTCTGGCGGACGAAGGATTGGAGGCAGGAAGTCACGTCCTTGGCGAAATGTTCCATGGGCGTGTTTGCCGTAACATTCTCCAATAGCGATGGACATGTTAGTTTGGCGAGGGAGGATAGTAGATCATCGTGCAGCGAGGCTATATCGAATAACAGCGTGGCGCATCCTTTTCCCGTGCGCGATAGTATCTTGGATCTATCGATGGAATATTTGAGTCCCAATCCGTGTAGATTGGATTTCAGCGAGTTGAGGTCGGAGGAGGGTGTCAAGAGGGGAGAAATGTTGGAGGGCGTGGAGAGGACCGTGGACCATTTGGGACAGGATGACGAGTTATTGCTGCTATCCCCCGCGGCCTCTGATGGTGGTGATGTGTCAATGTCGGAAGCAATGTTCACAATGGCATCTTTGCCGCGACGAGTAGGAGCAGAGATGTTCTGGAGAGGATCGCCACCGTCGCTCATGACAATCGCCGCATCGGAAATGATACTCATGGTTTCTAAATTGTCGCCTTCCTCTTCTTCTTCTGCCAAGTAGGACATTTCCGACTCCCGAGGCGTTTCGAGGCCGCTGTTACTGGCTACCATGGAGCTGGCCTCGGATAATGACATCATGGGATCAACGTCGGTGGAAACATTACCATTATCTCGTGGTGTTGTCAAGACGACCTGTTGTTCATTCTTCTTCTCGTCAGCGTCGCTATTACTGTTGTTGCCGCTTTGGAAGGATCGTTTCATGAATAGGGATGATGCCATCCTGAGTGCATGTGGGGGTCTATTCTCTGCTTATGATTTCAACCAAATGGAAGTGCGAACGAATGGACATGGGCAACGTCGATGCCAACCTCGCTCTTCTCGAAGTGAAGTCATTTTTTGCGTGTTGATTTGTGGCGGTAGAAAGCGCGGGAATCGACGTCAGCGATGGAATCAATACTTGGGCATAAAAAAATAAAGCCACGTCGTTACCTGTTGCCTCTCGCCGTCTCCGTCCCCTACAATCTCCTGCAATACCACACCACACCACCAAGCTATTCAGCACCCGCCTGTTTCGTTAGAGCAGTCAAATAATTGACTGCGTCTCAGCAGTGTCTCAGCACAAAGTAACGAAAAATATGCCGACGATGGCGATGGTAGCTCCTCCGGCGGCAAAGCCAAGTCCAAGTGGTAACGAGCAGACTAATACCGAGGCAAGGTTCAAAGCAATCGAGATGCAAATGAAAGAGCAGCGACGCGAGATTGATTTGCTAAAGAGCCGCTGCCAATCTTTGGAGACTCGGTGCTCTTCCCTGCAGAATTTGGTAGACGAGCAACAATCGAAATCATCGAACAACAGCGACAATAACCATCATCAAGAAGTATTACCGTTGGCGACATCAGTAGAAACAAATAACGAGGAACGTACAAAGAGATTGAACAGAGAGAGGAATGCACTACATCTTGCTACCATGCCTGATGAGCGGAGGGAGGAATTGAAGAAACAAAATCGAGAGAATACGCCATCTTCAACGACAGTAATTTCCCATAAATCAACCTCAACGTCGAAAAGAAAGGAACCTTCAGCAGCCGAGGGGAGCGGTGATACGCCTGTCTCAAAACATGCTCGACGGCCGGACAATGATGATGTGGAATGCGCCAACCAGCAAATTAAAGGAGGTGTTTGCGCCATCAGGCATGGTGGTGCAAATGTAAAGAATTGCAGCCAACCAGGATGCGCCAACAAGGGAGCTCTGAGATGGCACCACTTGGAACATTCCGATGAGGATGCGACGAAGAAGAAGGCCGAGGGGGGTGTGGAGGAGAAGGACGAAGAAGAGGATGAGGAGGAGGACGAGGATGAAGAGAAGGAGGAGGAGGATGAGGATGTTATTACCGGCCCCATTGGTGAGTACTTATGCAAATTGGGTCTTTAAGAGATGTGTGGTCCACATTCCAAGTTGCGTGAATTCACACATTTAGAGTTGTGTGAGTTCGCACTTGACCATAAACTCACATTATTTCCTGGTGGGTACAACTATATTCATAGATCTCCGCCGTTATCCATCCGCTGCCAATACAGAATTGGCGAATCTTATTTGTGGTGGCTTCGATTTTGACCCCAGTCATGACAGATTGAATTTCATCAGCACTGACGGTGAAGTGGATTATATTAAAATGATCCTTTTGAAGATGCCTACGCTGTTCCTAGAGCACGGTTCATCAATTAAGGCACGCGCAAATGTGTGCACCGATTCTCTCATGATTAAAATCAATCGTTCGTCGGGAGAAGCAGCATATACAAGGAGCACTATCAACAATACCAATTTTCAATTTGGCAAATTATTCCTGTCTCTCTTCGCTCATGCTTTTGCCACCAATACGCGTCAATACCACTCTCGTCCTCCTCGAGATTTGAAGCGAGGTGCCACATACACTCACTTCAATGGTATTTCCTACACATATCAGGAGGCAGTGAGGTTTAATGCAACGGTATTGTACACCTTCATTCGTGGCGCCCAGTTGCCCGGGTTCGACCATGTCTTCCAAACCGACCCTGATAAGAGAGCCGATCTCACGTGCAATGTTGATCCAAAGTACATTTGCAACAAGTTCCGTGAAACTCATGCTGCATTCGGGCGTGGACTTGCATGTAACTTTGTTGCGAAGAAAATTGGGAAAAATGAGAACAGTATTGGTTGGGTCCATCAATTTTTCATCCTTCAAGTTCTATCGCTAAAATGGGAAGTTCACTCCAAGGCTAAGCTCACCGCTGTAAGTCCTTACTTCATAGGTGGTCGTGCAAGTGATTTCCTTACCATTCATGACGATCGTGACTCTTCCTGGCTTCTTTGGAAAGGTGTTGATGTCGATATTAGTGATGATCCCTAACTTGTGGTATTAAGGTGCAATGATTGTTCTATACGGGGAAAGTTTTGTCGGGAGTTATATTATTGGGAAAAGGAGTCCTTAGCTTAATGTGTTAATGTAGCTAAGATAGTTCATATATATCATTTATTGTACCATAGCTCCAATGCATTTTAGGTAGTCACAATTATTCAACGAATCAATACTCTTCTACGACACGCCTCACCTTAGAGTATTTCACCAGTACTTCTCTTACGTACCCACGATGGAGTGTAAAAGGACTAACATACCATCAGATGTGAAAGATGTATTGAGTGTCAAGCTTAAATCTGGGGGGGGGAGGTGAGATAGACTATATATTACTATACAGTGTGGCCACTGGCCAGGATGGGGGGATCAAACCCTCAGACGGACAACATCAGAACATATAACAGAGACCATGCGAGGAGTCGAACCCGGAACCTTGTGTTAACATGACACCCTTGCACTAACATTGTGATGGGTTGTCATCCCAGGTGAACCGCATTTAGGGGGGCTCGACCACGGATATCTGGCCCTCTTTTTACAAGGGACCCCACATCGCAAGAGGTAGTGGGAGTAAAGGTAAAATTTAAGGGTCCCCCCCCCCCCATCACTGCAAATTAAAACAGTCCTTAGAATCCGCTTATATTTTCAGATGGGTCTGTG
>JALLAU010001120.1:0-23671 GCA_036939495.1 Thalassiosira hispida
CAACCTTGAGCAGTCTTTCCAAAGACTTCTTTCCACTATTATACGTAGAGATCAACTCAGTGGGTGCAATCTTTGGAAGCAGCACTTTCAAAATCGCTCTCACATCATCCGCCTTAAACTTGGGTACCCCGTCACGAACCATTGGCTTCCCGTCCTTCTTCCACTGTTCGTACGCCTTGACCCCTGCCCAATCCGTTTTCGTCGCAACCTCCTTCTTCTTCTGTGCCTTTTGTTGTGTGTTCTTCTTCTCAATCTCTGCCATCCTTCTATTAGCCTCAAGCACCACTCTACAGTTTGCAATGTGAAGACCAAGCTTGAATAAACCTCCAGACTTGTTGGCGACTTTGCTATCGACAATTTTTTGGATCAATTCTTCTTCGTCGGAAGGAATCTCGTCATCCTCTTCGACGGCACGAGGCTCCAAATCCAAAACGCCTCCATTGAAACCCATACCATTGAGTGTCTGTGCACACTCTTCATAATCCTGCACTAACAATTCCATTCGCTTGCCAGCCTCCTCTGGAGCACCTCCCTCGCCAAGTTCCCACCTGACCTTCGGATCGTTGACGGCATTCCCCGTAGACGGCATGAAGCCCACTGCAATCCACGTGGCAATAATTCTTTCCGGTTGGAAACAGAAATCAAAGGGTCGCTTCTCAATCGGATCTCCTCGGAAACCATTCACAATATGACCAAGGTCTCGGTTACCAAGGTTCACGCTGCAAACACTCCGCCCGACTGAGAAGGAGAACGTGTCGTCATCGTCTGAGTCAATGTCAGAAGCGTTATCCTCGTCCAACATCTGCGTTAACTCCTGCGCATGAGACTGTTTGCTTCCAGAGTCCTTTGCAGACTTACGAGCTTTAACACGAGCTGCCATTTTCATCCCTGCTACTCGAATCGTGCTCTTCTTGCACGCGGGTTTATACACCGAGTAGATTTGATCCAATTCTGCAGTGCACTCGGTACCGTTTGGAAGGGAGAGGAGAATGTGCACACCCAGATCTGCCATTTCCATTCGGAACTCAATACTTTCGGCTTCCTTTGACAAACGGCCCGGCCCAGCATCAGTTTTGTCAATGAGAGGTCCCTTGATTAACTTCTTGGTCACGGGATCACGTATGGGCACAGGGGAAAGCTTATCTTTCCATAACGGGACAAAGACTTTCCTGTGGAGTTCGTGCCATAACGATGTGTCCATTGATCCTTTCTTCCGGACGGCAATCTGAGATGGACGCTGCTTCACTTGGTTCTGAGCATACTTGGCACGGGGCATAGGTAGACCTTCACACACTCTTGGATCTATTTTGTAATTCTCTTCGTTTTTAGACCCCGTGCTCAGGATGTATAACGGCGGCAATGCCTCACCTGCTAACGTGTATCCATAAACACCTGTCGTGTGCGTGGCACCCTCCACGATTCGATCCCCGACACGGGGGAATGACGCATTGGTGTAGCGTGTTGTTGTAGACCCACCCTCATTCCCTTTGGTTGAAAACTTATGGTGGGTTTCATCTTGTGTGATGTACCAATTAGCGTCATCTGGATGGATGAGTGAGATTTCAGACCAAACGCCATCTGTGAATTGTTAGAGGAAGAAGAGCCAGGTTAGATACTATGGTATCAAATAGATACCTTAATCAGAGGGCGTACCGTAATCCAATAATAAAGACAATAGACAACTTACGTATAAACCCAGGCTCATCCTTCGCCATCCCAATGTGAACCAAAAACTTATTTGCTCCAGTATTCCAATCCTTGATGTTTTTGAACGAGAGCCAATCCACCCGTCTATCCTCGTGATTCTTTGCTTTCACGGGGTTCAAAAATTCAGGGTGGTCTGCCCTAGTCTTCCTCCATGCATATTCAACATTGAACTTATCTTCCCAAGGGGTGCCATCACAAAGTGCGTGTGCGGTAGCTTTCATTGTCGGAGCAGATGCTTCCCCCTCTCCCGATAGCTGCATCATGGTAGCATGAGTTGCCAAGGCCTCCGTAAATGCATTGGGGATTGTCCTCTTCCGTCCTTGCTTTTGGGGGGATATACCAATCTCCCCCTTCCTAACTGCGTCCCCAAGAGTACTTGGTTTGATCTTCCTATCGCTGGGTGAGGTGAGCATAGTAGCATTGTATCTCTGGGCAACTGCCCGCTCCCCAAATCCCCGCTTCCCATTATTGTCTCCTGTCACATTATCATTAAGCTCTGTGGTTGCGAGCTTCCACACAACTGAAAACCTATTGCCGTAGAAGATTCTCTTCGCCTTGTCGTCGAAGTTGTCTTGGTTCATTTGTGTCGTACTCCTCTTTGCCCTTTTTGCCATGGCCAACTTAGTTTTGCTAATGTCCATCCATCCAGGAATTGTTTGGATGGCTGCCTCTCTCACTTTATCGAGCTGTGCCCGCTTCCTTTTCGCCTCCCTTGTTTTCTTTGTGCTATGCGTTCCAGGCGTTATCATTGTCGTCCCTAGAGATATCTTTTCAGGTGGAGACTTCAATGATGCGACAGTTTTTGCTCGGGCTCTTGTCACGCGTGCATAAATATTTTTCTTATCCTGTTCGTCCGTAATACGGCATGAATTAAATGCGTCGACGCCAGGTACATTGTAGTTCAGCATCTGCGATGGATGGGGAGTGGTGGACAGTCACTTATTGTGAGGATATTATTAGGAAAGTGCATGCAGGATTGGTCGCAAAAAAATGCGCAAAAATATTTCTGAATCGATTCATCGGGCATCACAACCACTCACCAAATTGACTGCATTGTCGACAGGGATGGAAAGATCCAGTTCCCTTGTTTCCTTGCGTTGCTTGCGAGGGCCATTGGGAGCAGGTCCTAGCTGGTCGTCATCGACCATGGTTCTGCCAATCAAGAATTCAATACAAATTATACAAGGTAAAATCACTGAGGTTTTAAATAGCCTCCCCCCCCCCACCCCGAGAGTGTAACTCCTATACCAAACGGATGATTAAGTTGCCCCCGCCTTATGCACATAGGTTTACCCCCTTTGTCTCTTTGTACTTTCACACTTGTTAGACTCCTTGATCCGTGTTTCAAGACGGGAGTAAACAAATCTTTGGATAATACATAAAAATCTTCCTTTCAACCCCAATATCACACAGATTAATCATTTTATCGATTATTAAAGTAGAACAGTCTGTCAGTCACCTATGCCCTCTTTTGGCTAATTTATGCCTTCCATACTTGTTTGCTTAGGTTGACTATTGCCCTTCGTTGATTTGTCACGGTCTTATCAAACAAATGACGAGAGAGGCGACACAGCGCTGATGGCGGGAGTCGCCATGAGCTTGTAGAACAGATACAATGGATGTTCGTATTATATCAGAGTCCGTAACAACGTTGGCCCCGTACAGTGGCTAGAGGAGAGCGCGACAAAGCTCGTGTTCGACACAACAACAAACACTCTCCAAACTCCTCTTTGGATCTTTACTCAAGTCTGTTGATCACAGGGAAGAAACTCACTTACTCAAAAGCGGCCCCCCTTACCCCTCTAGAATTTCCCTCCTCACTCTTCCCAGCCATACACCCAATAACTCATCCTCGTCACTTCGCACACTGTTGTAACAATTCACTATTTGGTATATTGGATAAACTTCCATCAGCACCCAAAACACCTCACCGTTATGGTGTGGAAGATTGAACTTGGATTATCCTGTCTTTCACACCATACCTTTGCCTCAGTATTTAATTCTGATCCTTGGGCAGCAATATTGTACTCTGCTGCAGATTTGTCAATAGTAGAGGTCTACGCCCGAAAGGAATGATGCTCTATCTCCTTTTCGCAACCCCCCTATTATCCCATCCCCAAGAAACTCTCCCAGATCAAATCCTCCAATCGAGCCACGAGCCCCGAGTCATGAATGATTGTCTCTGTAAGATATTCACGTAGGATTTCGTAGAGGACATACCAATCGTGAAGACTCCAAGGAGTACCACCTTGTATCTTTATCAGACAAATCAGGTATCATGGAAAATGTGGCTTATCATGAAGGACGTCGTAACGAAAGGAATCAATATGTAGCTTTGCATCAATCTTGGATGGGACAGTTCGGACGGAACGGCTAGCTATGTAGTCAGATTTTGTTCAGCGTGAGGTCATTCACCGTTCGGACGGCTATGTAGTTGCTGATCACGCGACGGGGGAATTCTTTTCAAGAAATGACCGTTCGGGACAAAACGGTCATTGGCTCCGGAAAGGTACCAAATTCGGCCTTTTAACAGAGGAATAAGTACGTGACGTTAATCTTGGGAACTGGGCGTTCTCGATTTGCAGGATTTGTATGTGATCTTGGGAACTTCTAACTCCAGTCATGGATATGGGAGTCTGGATATGGGAAGTTTGAGGCACGTCTAGAACAAAATTGGTCTACGTATAATTATAAGTAGGAATAAGTATCCCCGTGTGGAGTCTCACTGGATTTTTATTTGGAGTGCCCCTCTTCCTCCTTCTCCGCTTGTCGCTTGGTGTTCCCAAGAACCCGCCCCTAGACACATGAAGATTCCCTTCATCGTGGATCATGGATCATGGATAAAACTGGATAGAAGATGAAACATTCTTACTGCCCAGCTCATTCTAGAACAAGAACGGTCGTCAAAAGTGGAGAGACCTCTTGCTTGCATCTTAGTCGGAGCGATTTTTCTCACAAAACTTTGCAACGATCGACTGGAACAATAGAACGCAATTCCCAGACGTGCTTCATAAGACGTGTACCCAACACCAACAAATAATCTTAAGCTACGATGTCGATGTTTGCTCATAAAGTTGAAGACTTCGACGACACCGTCACACCACCAAATAATACCATGGAGTTTAACCAAGCAGTATTCGGCCAAGCCGTCCCTCGCACGACGGACATCAAGTGCCCAGCAACACGCCTCGTCTCGGTCCCTTACGACGAGCCACAACCACAGCAACAAGCCGCTGCCGCCGATAATGCACCCCACCTCGTATCGGCCTGCACCTCTAGCGAAGAATCTTCTTGCATCACCGGCAAGTACACCAACATCGAGTCCAAGTATCAAATCGATCCACGTGTCATTGGCTCCGGCCATCACGGCTCGGTACGCGAATGCATCGACCGCAACACTGGTCAACGATACGCCGTCAAATCCATTCGCAAGAGCGATCCGACCGTCAAGCCCGGCGGACTCGCCCGCGAGATCATGCTCCTCCAAGAGATGAAGCACGATAACATCATCCAGCTCGTGGACATGTACGAAGATGAAGATTACGTCCATCTAGTCACTGATCTATGCAAGGGTGGCGAACTATTTGACAAGATTGTGGAGAAGTCAGAGTGTGACAATGGCGCTCCGTGTTTCACGGAAGAAGAGGCGGCACGAATCATGTACCAAATATTAAAGGCAGTGTCTTACATGCACAAGAATGGCGTAGCGCACAGAGATATCAAGCCAGAAAACATACTGTTTGAGACTGCCGATGTTGATTCGGCTGTCAAGATTATTGACTTTGGTCTATCTCGAAAGCATTATGGGGGGGTAGGCGAGAAGTCCATGACTACTGTCGTGGGTACGCCGTATTACATTGCTCCCGAGGTACTACGAAGAAAGTATGACAAGTCTTGCGATTTATGGTCAATTGGCACCATCTGCTACATACTTTTGTGCGGATACCCACCATTCAATGGTGCCAATAACGATCAAACGCACAAGTCTGTACTGAAAGGTCGGTACTACTTCCCGGCAGAAGACTGGAAGGACACCAGCCGTGAAGCAATGGATTTCATTTACAGATTGTTGCAAATGGACCCAAGACGAAGAATGACTGCCGAGCAAGCATTGAACCATCCCTGGATAGTCAAGCATGTCACTAAAATTGTAGAGATGAACAAGGAATATCGTCAAGATAACTCAAGCGTGGAAGTTGTATACAAAGACTCACCACCACCGCCACCGCCACCAAGGAAACATTCGGTAGCAGTGCGTGGCGGTCAAAGTCCACCAAGACGGAAAGTGAGACTGTCCATGTTTGCCTTTTAAACAAGTTGGCAATAATATATTGAACAGGTTTGGAGAGAAGATGAAATAGATACATTTATCAATGCTTATAGAGAGAAGCTGTAATATGGATGTGTATGATGTAACGCAAGTGTAAAAATATTGTATAAAACAATTTTGAAGCAATCAATTACCTTTTCAGTATTGACTATTATTTACCTACCTTTTGTATGTTAGACTTCCTGTGAGAGATATCCATAAAAATCAATATGTCAGATTCCCACTCGAGAAGCTTCGCCTTGCCTTTCACTTGGCCTGGACCTGCCAAGTGCGAAGCTGCCTCTACATCTTTAGACTCGAATCTCTACCAGGCAGACAGAGGCATATTGGATGATCAAATTTGTAGCTTCCCAAGAAAATGATTATAACGGTCATCCAATTTCTGCGCCGCCGTTGCATAGACGCGACTTTGCATCCCCTCCAGGTATCTTCCCTTGCAAAGTAGGCAATCTTTTCCACGAAATAGTTTGATTCTTCGTCAGTTCTGGAAACATAGTATTGTGCGATGGATGCGTCTGTGACCATGATGTCTAAACTTCACCTTTCTGCACTCATTAATCGGAAACATTTCATTAATGACAATTCAAAAAATCGAAACAATAGCCACGGAACAGTGCCAATCAGGGATCTTGCCCTTATGCTGGCCCACACCACCCTGGCAAGTGCACAAAAGCAGTGGTAACTGGCGACTAACCATGGAATGATTTCCACTTTGAGGGCCCTAGATGCTTCTAACAACTTTAATGAACTCGAGTGATGCACCATATGATGCACCACCTGCTGTACCATATGATGCCGCCTTACCGAAACGGCAACTGACATTGATAGCTCGATGGAAAATGAGCCAACAGCACCTTCCAGTCCTGTGAAAGGATACCAAAAAAGAGCTTTTGATACAAGCGACAAGTCATCACTCAAGTCTACGCTGAGTAGAGAGGGGGGCCTGAGAGGATATCAACGAAAGCTGAGATGATCATCTGGAAAGCTTGTTTGTCAGAGGTTTGTGGTGTGTCACCTTTGTAGGCTGTTTGGCGAACGTCTTCGTATGGTTACTTGATTTTGAATGATTTATCGCATTAATACAGCTACACGAAACAAAACATATTCGCGTGCAATGCAACTGACAGTGATAGGCAATGGGGACATGACACACACCACAGTGAAGTGCATGAAAAACGCTTTCATGTGCAAAAGGCTGTCGCAACGGAACTACTTTCACTTTTTGGACAGGAATATCTGAATTTCCTGCATTGACATATACCACATGCTGCACCCTACAGAGGCTCTGCTTTTCTGAACATTGACTTGCTTGACTTTCCTTTGATTGACTTTGCTCCTCTCAGATAGGCCCTGGGACAGGCTTGAGATCAGGCTTTCGTGCTTGTTTTTTCTTTGGAGCTTGCTTTTTCTTTGGTGTCTGCTTATGCTTCGGAGTTTGCCAACCTTTGGCAGTAGACTTTGATCCTCTCTTGAAAGCTTTTGAGCCAGACTTACGTGTTTCCTTTGATTTTGCTTTGTCAGACTTTGCTCCGTTCTTGGAAGATTTCGAGCCAGGCTTTATAGTGGGCTTCTTTGATGGCTGATCCTGAGTTGCCGTTGTTGGCGCCTGAGTTGCAGTTGTTGTTGGCGCCTGAGTTGCAGTTGTTGTTGGCCCCTGAGTTGTCGCTGTTGGCCCCGGCGTTGTCGGTGTTGGCCCCGGAGTTGCCGCTGTTGGCCCCGGCGTTGTCGTTGTTGGCCTCGGCGTTGTCGGTGTTGGCCCTGGAGTTGTCGGTGTTGGCCTCGGAGTTGTCGTTGTTGGCCCTGGTGTTGTCGGCGTTGGCCCCGGAGTTGGCCCCGGCGTTGACCCATCTAAAGTAAACAATAGACGATTTGGGGCCCCCCTCAAATCGCCCTTGATAACATCCTTCGTTGACCGACTAATGAGCTCATCTCTCACCTAAAAGTACAGAGAAAGACATATTATTGGCAGGGCGAAAGAGTATATCATATGTAAGAACGCAAGTCACGGCTTAGTAGTAGATTGAAATTGTACTAATCACCTGCTTTGGTGTCCAGAGGGGATACTGGTCGAGAATCAGTGCTATGGCACCTACAACATGGGGAGCTGTCACATGAAAGAAGAAGAAAAGATCAAGTGAGAGTTGAATTTCGAAAGATTTAACATCAATGCGAAAAAAGAGGAATAGCGATACATCGTACCTGCAAAGGAAGTTCCTGTCAGAATATTCTCCTCGGTATCACTGCCACTCCCAGCGGATGGTATCTTGTGGCCAGGAGCAAGGATGTCAACACATTCACCATAGTTGCTAAATCCGGTCACATAGTCTGTCGCATTAGTGGCACCAACAGCCACTGTTGTATCCAGACCCGCTGGAAATCTTGTACATGTGTTACCTTCCCTAAGTCCAGCATTCCCAGAATTCACTACAAAGACTACACCAGATTCAACCAATGCAGCAATAGCTGCAGCTCCTGGCGCGGTGTTTGGATCTCCATTTGTCATATTGCGTCCCCAGCTCGCATTGACAACTCCTCGTTTGTTTTGGGATTTAGCATGATTTGCAATCCATTCATAGGCTTCGAGTTGATCTCTAGTTGTCGTGATAATAGCTGTGGCACATCGTAGAAACCTGACGTCGACCATGGTAATACCTTTGGCAACTCCATATTTCTTCCCTCCAACTGTTTGAATATTGAATGAGTGATTTGCATCATAGAGAGGAAAGGTTAGTTAATGATGGATCTGAAGAAAAAAATGACACATCACTCAAGGATAATTCTCCCTTGCATACTCACTCGTGCCTGCAATGTGCGTGCCATGTCTTAAACACCTGTCATCGTCAAATTCATCAGCAAACGGTGGATTGGGCACGTCCGGGGACATGTTATCACGAATATCCTCATGAGTTGCACGAATTCCTACATCCATGATGTATGCTATGACTCCGGTGCCATTGTAGTCATACGCATACTCGCCATTAAGAGGAAGTGCTCTTTGATCGATGCGATCTACACCCCATACATCTCCTGTATTTTCCACAGCCAAACGCAACATGCCTTCATCGCTGTCGTCATCATTATCATCCGACGTCGACGTCGACTCAAAGTCAACTTGCTCCTCGATATTTTGCTCAATGTACTTGACATCCTCCATAAGAGACATGAATTGAGCCTGGACACGAGCCATCTTTACACTCTGACCTTTGAACGAATCATTGATATTCCATATTGAAGACAACTTCTCAACTACGTCATGAGTAGGATACTTCTCGGTGACGGCTTCCATAAGATACTTCATCGTTCCTGCTACATCGACGACGTTTTCGTTAAGAACGACAATGTATTCATCTTCCACTGTGATCGAACCCTGTGGCACTTGATGAAGGTTTGGATGATCTGAGTCGTTGCGATCGGCAGCGACCTTTGCTGTGCTAGAGGAGAGGACGATCAGTACGACGGCGAAGATTGCCTTCTTCCACGAAGACGCAGTCACTAAAAGGTTCATTTTGAGTGAACGGAGACGTATGGTTCCAATCTGATTGCGTCGTTAGCCCAACCACCTTGAAATTGGTTGAGAGATCAAAAATGTTGATGATAATGATTCGATATTGGTGATACTCTGTTGAATGATTATGATACAAGTGCATTTCTCATGTCCATTCACCCTTTAGGCGCCGTTGAATGAGGTGACAATTGACCGTAGCTCTCAGCGCCATTGAATGCATTGATAGGGTGGAGGGAAATCACTTTCACCCACTCGCTTAGTCTCGCCGTATCACAAGAAGGAATTGATAAGAAAAGTTGTAGTATTGATTCCTACGTTACTTCAAAAAACATCACGAAAAAGTTAGTGGTACGATATGTTGTGAGAAATCTTCTTTTAGAACCAAAAACTTGGTCTCTGAAAAAATGGCGGGACCTCAACAACTTAGTTCTGGAAGAGAACACACTTTTAGGGTACCTCTACATAGCGATACCCCTATGTAAGACTACATTAGATCTAAATCAATCTAGCTTTCTTGTTCAATCGCCGATATACCCCAGGAGGAATATATTACCCCCATAAATTAATATTTTAATATTGTAACCTAACTTGACCCCCTTTTCTAAACAAGGGTAACGCCAAGGGTAATGACGAGGGTAATGCATTACGAGGGTAATGGAGGGTAACGACGAGGGTAACGCCGAGGGTAACGACGAGGGTAACGCCGAGGGTAACGNAGGGTAACGCCGAGGGTAACGCCGAGGGTAACGCCGAGGGTAACGCCGAGGGTAACGCCGAGGGTAACGACGAGGGTAACGACGAGGGTAACGAGGGTAACAGCATTTAGGAGTAGGAGTATCAGTTCATACGTAGGGCGCAATTAATAACCCGAGAGAATCGTGCCATCCAGTCTGCCATCATCAGCATCAGCCATCAATATCATCAATCAACATAGGAGAGAATAGATACGAACGATATTGTAGACATAAACAGAGACGGCGATACAACCAGCAATGAAATAATGATGGTTGAGTAATACTCCCCCGACCAACGACAAGCCCAATTCTCTTATTTTCCCAACAGCAACATCAACATCATGGTCCAGGTTCGCCGGCGGCGTCGACTGGTTCAGCCCCCCGAGTACAATGATGTCGATGAGAGGCGGTGCGAGGTCCAAGGACTAGCCAGTAATATTTTGTCAAGTCATCTTCTAGAGATTGGTGGGGGGAGTTTCAAGAATGCATCGTCAAACTCTGATGAAAGCGAGGAAGGAGAGGAAACACAAGAAGCAGAATATGATGACGACGATGAGGTCGAGGAGGTCGAGGATGAATACATGACATTCAAATCGAGGGGAGGGGACCACTGCAATAGCAGATGGTCGACATGGTGGCGGAAGCGTTGACATATAACAATTAACATCATCGAACCCTCCAATCATCGCCGCCATCAGAAATATGTTCCTCCTTCACTGTCACACTCGACCGTCACACTCGACCGCCTAAACCATTGCTTTGATGACGCACTCGAATCTCAAGGAGGAATTGAATCGACGGATTGTACGATTGAGGAGGTGGGCAATCCCGATGTGGGATTTTTATCACCATCCTTAGTTGGATCGCTGAAGACTGTATTGGCCGATTTTATTTATGATGGGGATGAAAATGATCGGTTGGATGAGAGAAGTAGGTAGGTTGGCAAAAACAAATAATGTAGAAATAATTTCCATTTTCAATCTACCTCCTATTAGATATCTACTCCTATTTATTAATCTGAGTACTCTGTCATATTCCAAACAAATTCCAAAGCAAACTGCCGCCCAAATTCTTCTTCATACAAATAATCGTAGTCCTGTCATTCACAACCCTGCTCCCATCCTCTGTGGGCAACAACATCGTTGCCGTATCATCTTCCCACAACGTCTTATGCCCCAAATTTTTGTACAATTTGATTGCCGGGACATTGCGTTTTTCAACATATAAGTAACAATCATCGTAGCCCCATTCTTTACGTGCAATGATTTCAGTGGCTTTGACCAGGTCTTCGGCGAGGCCCTTGCGTCGGTACTTTTTGGAGATGGCGAGGTTGCTCATTAGTGGACCGGTGATGGATCCATCGTATCCGTCCATCTTTTTGATTTTTTCGACTTTTGTTGTTGTTGTTGTTGTATTTGCATGTGTATTGTATTAGATTTTGGTACAGAAGAAGTTGAACATCGAACCACCAACGCAAAAGCATTGTTAGCCGCAAACCCCGCGATACATATTGGTCGTATTCAATGCAAAAAGAGATACAATAAACCATCATGAGTATTATTCATTGTTTCGATCAAAATATACTTTTTCAAATCATATATATCCAAAAACATTCCACATGACCGCATCATTCACGCAGACACAGGTCTCCGAGACTCTCAGTGAAACACGGAAGACACCACTTTTTTTTGAAGCCCCGCTTTTAGTTGCTTACAAACGACAAGAAAGAATAGTAGCTGAACCACAAGGCCGGCGGCACGCGCGCTATCACTCTTCTGGCGTTATTGCTAGCGTGTTTTGTTGTCGTTGGCAAATATAAAAGTCTGGTGCCGTGTGTCACTCAGAGTCTAACTGAAACTGCTAGCCCCCCCTCCTCCTCCTCCTCCCAAAAAGTATTAGATTCTAACAACCACATGTAAAAAAATGAACTCACCTTCCACACCAGCACAACCAATACACTCTCCCTTGCCATCCACGCACAGTACCAATTCAGCACGTTTGTCCAATGAAGATCTTCCTGCATAATTCCCCGGCATTCGACTTCCCTTTGATGATGGCGATGAGTTGTTATACCGTCGTTTGAATTCCATAATCTGCTGTCGTTCGAGCGAGTTGGCTTGTGTGGAGGAGAGGGTGGCTGCTCCTCCTACCTTGCCCGCCCTGTGATGTGTTTCGTTATGTTGTATCAATGTTAGTTGTTTGATTGTACAATAATACAACATCATGATCAAATAATAATATTCATATCATATCATGATGTGACCACTATAACATTTCTAGATATTGACTCTTACCAAAAGGCATCGACAAAGAATTTACCAGCCTGCGTCAATGCATCCTCCCCACCATTACCATACACTGATTTACTACCATCAATATCAACAACAACGTGATCGCTACTCTTTACAATCTTGACTTTAGGTCTGAATAATAAAGCGCCAATTCCCAATATGGGCGATGCTGCTATTGGTGGGGAGAAGGCGTCAACGACGTCAACTACGACGGTGGAGAGTAGGAGGAGGAGGATGGAGATGGCTGCTTGGACGGATTGCATGATTAGGTTAGGATGTAATGTATGTGTTGCCCCGATCCGAGAGTGCCAATGCAATATCGTACGATATGCAAGATTTGGTTGTGGTGTTTCGATGGTATGTACATAATGGTAATGTACGATACCACGAGCGATAGATACAACTTGCGATGTTGTTGTTGTGTAGTGTTGCCGAGATCTGATGAATGACGCGGCGCGAATGACGTCACACTTTCGAGATGCCTAGTACGTCGATGAACAGCGATGTAATTGATCGCTAATTAAAGATTTGATGTTCGTAGCAGTTCGCAGAAGTTCTGCAGATGATGTTCTTTGACACGCGCCGCTTCTGATTTTTTGGTGATTGATGTTCTGCTTTGAGATTTGTTGATGTTCTCATCTGATATGTTTATGTTGATGTTCAGCATGTTCCTTCTTGCTTGGATCTTTTGCCATAAATATGTCAATACAATGCCAATGAATTATTGATGGCCGCCATATATAAGTTGGAGTTGTCCACTAAGTAATTCGAGGTGCGTTTGTTTTTTCTTGGTCTGGGTGGTTCCTTATATTTTTATTGTCGTTGTCTATCTAGTGGTTGTTGCCACAGTAGTGTTTCGCATAATAGTACCTACGATAGATATTGATGCGAGTGTTTGCCGGTGGTGGTGGCGGCGTCGGATCGGAGTCGGATCGGATCTAGAAGGCATCATCTATCGCTAGCATGTCACGCCACGGGGCGAAGATAGACGCAGCAGCGACAGCAGGTCGACTCCTCATCAAGGATGGTTCCACAGATCGGGCAGCGCGGTGCTTTCGGGTCGTCACTGTATAATATCAATTATTGTTGGAAGGAGTGTTTTTCGTTAGAGATTTCTTTTGGTCAGGGGGCTAGCTGATTATATTTGCTTTTTTAGTTTTTTGCCTAAACACAACACACAACAACATGTCCAAACTCATGAAAGTATGAACTCCTTCTTTGCCTCTCTCTCTTTCAGCTGGTATATAATAATAAGTTTCCAATACCTCCGAATCCAAAACAAAAACTCTTTGATAGACACTACGGTCATTATGATCCTCAGAATATCCAAAATTATCGCCACGCTGTTGGTCACGGTGGCATCCGGTGGTGGTAGCCATCCGTCATCCTTTTCACTGGCATTTCAATCATCATCATCTCGACCATCAACATCACAGTGTTATCATTCGATCCCAGCTTCACATTGTTATCAACACTCAATCCATGGCAGATCATCATCAGTATCAGCATCAGTACCTGCTGCTGCTGCTCTTCGAATGTCCTCCATTCCCGACGATAACGACAACAACGACAAAGACAACAACAGCAACAACCCATTATTCAGTCTCGAACACCAATTCTGGTCCAAGCTCCCCCCCGCACCCGAAGATCAAATCGCCCTCTCGGGGGACATCCTCGCCCTCTTCACCTACACCTACCTCGATCACACCGTCAACCAACTATACGCCGACACGGCCGCCAAGATGGACATTGCCGACCTGGTCACCTACGATCCCAGCATTGCCGCCGCAAATCCCCTTCCGGTATGGTTCGATGCCACGCACCTTCACACGTTTGGAGAAAATTGGCTCTCCCGTACCCAGATCGAGGTGCCGTACGCTCCCGCGCTGGCCGCGTCCGGACTGGCCTTTGTTTCCATTGCATCGTGCTGGTTGGTGTGCGGGTACTTTACGGGGGCATTTTTAACGCGCAATACGTTGGAGTGCTCGGCGTCCAAGGCCATGGTGGTCACGTTGCAGACGTGGATGGGCATGGCGTTGTTGATGGTGCTTTTGGCGTTGGGGAGCGATGCATTGTGGGGACAGTTGGATACTATTAATGCGTTGAGTGCGCCGGCGCGGGGGGGGTTGACGAATGCTGATGCCGATTATATATTTGATTCGTTGACGGTGTTGGCGTTTTGGAGGTTCATGTTCAATTGGTTGTTGGGGTATAAATAGATGGAAGAGATTGATTGTTTCAGGGGCAAATGTTGGCAGGGCAGCTAGCAGTATCTAGCACAGTGTGTATTAGAAAAGAGATGGAGATTTGGGGAACGTGCTCCGTAGTGTCACATTGAGTTTCCGTTTAAGCCCATCCAATAATTGGAGGGCAAGTCCTGGTTGTGTCCGCGAAAAGAATAAATAAGAGAAGCAAATACAATTGGCAGATGATGCGCCATGGACGAGCCAACAAAGACTTTTACTGCGAATAGAGAGATAGGGTATCACAAGGTATTTGAATAAGCAAATGGGGAGAGAAAATAGTTACTTGGTGTGAGCGAGTGTGTACATGAGTGTTGAATGAAAACAAGAAAAATAGTATGCTACATGCAACCATTCGCTATGTACCGGAAAAGAAAACAATTGTTGAGCCACCCACGCCACGTACTCCTCTTGAAAAAACAAATTGGGAAAAAAAGAGAATTGCTCATGATGAAAAAAATGAAAAACTTCTACCCCACCATGACGGGGCATATGCAGATCAATTTCTCTTTGCTTGTTCCTTGGCTGTGTGCTAATGTAAAATATTAGAACCCTAGAAGAAGTAGAGATGAAGCTAACGCAATTACAGTAGTGCAAGATAAAGTTATCATGTCTTTTGGACGGAATTAATTTTTTTATCTCCTTCTCGCATGTTATTTATGATGATGAAAAAAATGAGATTTGGAAGGGCAAGCAATTCATTGGAGATAAGAACACTAACAATGAGGCAGAATATATTGGATTGGCACTGGACTGGAATGTGCAGTGCGTTTGGGGATTAAACGAATTTTTGTTTGATTACGTAGACGTTTATCTACAATAGTGGTGCCCCTCTTTAATTTATTATTAGGAATTATTGAAACAAAACAACTCGAAAAAGTTGCTGATAAATACAAAATGAACAATGTATATATAGTACAAGTACACAGTTTGTTCGGGAATTTTGGTTGATGATATTACCTGTTGACAAGACAAGCAAACACCTCTTTCTTTTCAACAGTTTAACGACAATGGCATTGTTACACAACCAGGAACGGCTGTCAAGTGAATAATCTACCACTGATGAAGAGAGAAAGCTGCAACGCCTGCGGCGTTGGATGGATACCATACACTAGACTAAAATAGTTGGTCTTGTCGTCAGTAAATTCTATTGTTTCATTATATAATATAACTACTATCAGCATTGATGGTGTATGCGCATTTTAAAGATTTTGTTGATCTTCAAGAACAACTTTACTACTTTCTTTTGCTGGCTTTCTCATCGTTGATGAGGGTCTCCGCATAATCCGACAAGGATCCAAGGTAGTCTTTCACGACCCCCTCGCCCTCAAAAACGAAAAGATGTTGAGTCACTTTATCCACAAAGAAGCGGTCGTGACTGACGATGACCAGCACTCCATTGAATTCTGCCAGATACTCTTCCAATGCACTGAGTGTATCCAAGTCGACATCATTCGTGGGCTCATCGAGGATGAGAAAGTTTGGCCTTTGCGTTAGAACCGCAAGGAGTTGTAGACGTCTTCGTTCCCCTCCCGAAAGCTTCAAAATCTCGTCATTCCACTTCTCTTTTGGAAACTGGAACTGCTTCAGCAGCTTCATTACCTCGCTCGGCGCCTCGGCCAAGGTCGACCCGTCCCGCGCTAGCACTCGCTGCTTCACAAAATCCAGTACACGCTGGTCTTCGTCCAAAACCATGCCCATCTGATCGTATACTCCAAAGACGACAGTCTCGCCCTTTTCCACAGCTCCACTGTCCACCTCGAGCGCACCAGTTAAGATCTTCAAAAACGTACTCTTTCCCACCCCGTTTGCCCCGACAACTCCAATAGTGTCTCCTGCATTAAAATCGTAGGAGAAATCATCAAGCATCAAGCGATCCCCAAACTGTTTCGAGACATTCTTCAACTTGAGAATATTCCCTCCTATCCTTCTAGCATCGTTGGTCAAGACCAAATTCGGATCGACAGCGCGGGGCTTGGTCATCTTCTCGAGTTTGTAGAATGCTTCTTGCCGTGCCTTACTCTTGGCTTGTCTGGCGCTAGGCTGCTTTCGCATCCAAGCCAACTCGCGCGAGAATTTCTTTTTGGTGGTCGACATCTCCTTGTCCTCTAGAACTAACCTCGCCTCCTTCCCTTCAAGATAGTCTCCGTAGTTCCCAGTGTACCCGTACAGCGATCCATTGTCGAGCTCTAACATTCTATCGCAAACTTCATTCAAGAATGCTCTGTCGTGCGTGATAGTGAGTAATGTCATTTTCTTCTCATCTGCAATCAGGTCCGACAAGAGCCGAATAGCGGCAAGGTCAAGATGATTCGTCGGCTCGTCGAGTAGCAATACGTCCGGTTGCTGCACTAGCGCCGCGCCGAGGGCCACCCGCTTCCGCTCGCCACCGCTTAATTCGCTTAATTTCGAATCCCTCAAGTGGTCCAACCTTAGCCTGGTCGCGATCTCGTCGGCCTTGGTCAAGACGGCCCAGCCATCTCTAGAGTCCATTTCGGCCGTGGCGGCGGAGAATTCGTCCTCGTCGTATTCGAGGGCGGAAACCGCTCTCGAATAGCGCCTCGCGGTAGCGAATGCCGACTGGCTTTGTTGTTGCCCTCCTCCTTTGGAAGTGGAAGAGACGATGCCCAATAAAGAGTCGCCAACTGTAACGTCCGACGACATTGGTGGCTCCTGTTCCACAAACGCCACCCGTACATCGCGGGGGCACTCGATCTTGCCTGTGAAGCGGACGCCCTCCTCGCTGGAAAACGATGCAGGGTCTAGATCGGTGCAACATGTCTCTGCCAGAATTTTCATCAAGGTGGATTTTCCGCAACCGTTACGGCCGACGAGGCCGACCTTGGCATTTCTTGCGAGTACATAGTTCACATCACGCAATTGGAAGATTGTGCCCCCATCGTGACTGCAGGTCAGGCCATTGAGGGTGAGAGCGGGTGGGAGGCCAGGGGAAATGGAGGCTTCTACTTGTTCTTCGTTGTCCACGTCCTCGTACTTGTTCTTCTTCTGTTTATTTTGCTTTGTTTTTTGTTTTTGATGCAGTCGAGTGTTGACCGCAATGGTTCGACTGTGTCTGTGACTGTGTGAGACTGCCCTTGATGGTGATGGGATGCTGATGCCAAACGCGGCCGTTCCAGGCGGTCCATCTAGGAGGATCAGCAAGAGCACGGGAAGCAACGGCCCCAATACATTCATCATCATCATGGTGATGGTGGTGGTCTGGTTTATTATGAATGGATGGCTTGTGGTTTGCTTGTTTCTGTTCTTTATTTGTCTGGCTATGCTGAATTGCTGAGTCACAGGCTTCCCGCCAAAAAGGAGCCGTCTCTTACTAATTCCCACGTTCGTGAGACATCATTTTCAATGAAATGGCGCCATCCCCAGCCCGCCGCTTCGAAAGATCACACAACATAAATTCTTTCTGCTCTCTGGCGATGAATTCGTCGGGCTTGGATTTCAGTGATGTAGTCTTCTACACCAACAACGAAGTGAAAAACTCGTCCAAAGTTGTTATCGATATCCTTGTAAACAGTTGCTGACGAGAAGAGGGAAGATGGGTTTGGGTTTGGTGCTACTACTATGCCCTCTCCGTCAACAAAGAGAAAGTCACGTCCAAAACTGATACCCGTATCCCCGGCAAGTTCCTGAAGAGGAAGATGATGAAATGGGCTTGGAATTTCATGAGGTTGTGTCTACGAGTCAGCGTACCTCGTAAGACCGAGGATTAAATGGTAATGAGTCAAAGCAATGGATGCAAAACACGTAGTCTAGTCAAGATCCTATGTCTTCATCCTGGGCTGGTTAGGACAAATGTGGTGTAAGTGACTTCATACTTATATACTTCACTCTGTTGCTTTAGCCAAGGCTTACACAACATGTTTGTCCTTTTTCGTGCAGACGAGATATGCCATGGTATCTGTACTATCCAACCATGTTATTTTCTCTATTTATGATGATGCTTCAAAAGACTCCACAATTAGGATTATCAGTATGTTTTGTGCTTTGATGGACACGGAGGAAATGGAGAATGACGACTGTTCCTTTGTTAATAGCGAGCCACAACCCCTTGGCAAACTTGCATTGAACAGGACGATGCAAAACAACTCTGGGAGTTGA
Organism: Thalassiosira hispida; assembly: GCA_036939495.1. Lineage (NCBI taxonomy): Eukaryota > Bacillariophyta > Thalassiosirophyceae > Thalassiosirales > Thalassiosiraceae > Thalassiosira > Thalassiosira hispida. The sequence goes on from JALLAU010001120.1 coordinate 18,927, forward strand.
CTAACAAACTGGTTTCAACATAGCCATTGAGGAAGGATTGATTATTTAGTCTAGAGTTAGGTTTTCAAGCACCCAGCTTGTCTATCACGACGTATTTGCATGTCTAATGATACTAGGTGGGGCAAAGAGGAATAATCAAAGCAAATGACTAAGGATAACAAATCCGTGTGCTTACGAACCCTTATATATCCTAACCTTTACAATAGCAAAGCATGATAAAACATGTTGCATCAAGTATCAAACACTTTTTAACTCCCAACTGAACATAAGGCACAATACCAAATTTATCTTCTTTCCTAAAGATAGTGGCCATGTACACATGCCCAACCCCATCACTTGAACATTTCACCTTAGATGGTAAAGTAAGCTCCAGCAAGGACGAAACCATATGCAATTCTAGCAAGAGACGCGAAGGCGGCACTGCTACTTGGCATTTCATCAGATACCATCTCCATCTCCCTTGATACGCTGGTCATAGATGCCTCGTCTTCCATTGGAAACAACTGACCACGGATCAGTCCGAGAGCCTGATCATTATTAGCATGAAAAGACTCCTTGGTGTGGATATTAAGATACACTGGTTAATAATGCCACAAACAGTCAAACAATAGCGGCGTGAGAGGATGCATATTATATGATTATAAATAAACATACAATCAGATGATGATACTTACTCGGCGTGCCGTCCTTGAGATCTTGAACTGCCTCTGCGGCCGAAGAACCCCCGTCTTTGTAACAAGGTGCGGGAGGCGCCATATCACAGATCTTACCAGTGTACCCGGTTGATGTTTGTGCACTATCAGATGACCAGCCCTGTTGACACTTACCTCCAAATGGTGGAAGAGGATCTTGGCCACAAAATCCGAAAACAATAGGTCCGTTAGTATTTTCGTCGCCTGCGTGGATGTGAATTCCAATCAAGGGGTTATTTTTACTAATGCCTTCATCGACTTCCCATGCAATATCCAGAAGCACGGTGCCGTCACTGTCGACAGTGACTGTTCCTTGTCCTGTGGACTCGTCTCCAGCGCTCGATGGAACTGCATAGGGATCACTGGCCATCTTCACATCGAAGTAGTACTTTTTCTGCCAGGTAGCATCGCTGGCACCTACGAAGGCAAAGCCGGTGGTGATGGTAGAGGCGGCGAGGAGAGAGAGTTTCATAGTGATTGTGTAGTTAAACCACTTGTTTTTGGTGAGAAGTTTTGATTGTCTGGCTGGATGATTTTATGCGCTGTCAATCTTGAGAGTGTAAGCACGAGGTAGTAGGAGGTTGAAACAAAGCAAGTTTGGTTGATGCAAAAAGATATTCTTTCTGGTACTTTGTGTATTATTCCTACATGAACTCCACGAGAGTAACACTGGTGACATCGACACGCGTTCAATTGCTTGCTGATGTGTTGCATCTTGAACGCGTGCATTTGGAAGAGGGTTCGGATTCCCAATAGATTCCCATTGTGGTGTGTTGTGTTGATGATGGTGTTGTTATGGACTCCCGCTGTGTCTTTCCAACATAGGTACCTTATCACTCCAACATTATTTGTGATAAATTCTTGTGATCACTATTTTTTTGTGATCAAAATTTGTGATCTCGAATCTCGACGTCGATCATGTCGATATTGGTCGATTATCGACCGATTTAGTTCGACGATCGACGCGATCGACTTCGACCAACGTCGATCGTTGACCTAAATCAACCAGACCCAACACGATATTAGATAGTACGTCGATCGCAAGAACGGGGGGGATGTTGCATTAGACGCACTGAATTCGTGATGGATATATATCACATTTTCATCACGTTACTTAAGAGATGAGTAGATATAATATAAATTCCTACGTCACTACGTAAATGTATGTGATTTTTACGTGAATGGAAGTCACACACTTTGCATTTTTCAATGTGTGCGTGTTTTTTCAATTGTTGGTCAGTCTCTACCCTTCTCTATTGTACCTATCTCAATAGAAATGCTAGAGCCGTGCGAGCGAAGAGAAGGAGTAAGTTGGTAGATGGAATGGACCGCCGTGGCACACCAGAGAGAGAGAGAGAGAGTGTTGTTGTTTTCGTATAATGCACAATACAATGCAATGTACTCTTGAGAGGATCTTAAATAATGAGGGCGGTGATGGCGATGAAGCGGCGCTGGACGGTCTGCACCACCTAATGCTGATGATATTTTTTACGCCTGTTTGCTCGCATGTCCCTCTGAGAATACAGCAGGGTCAGAATTGGAGGCGTAGATGATTGTCTCCTTTTATGCAGTGATTTCTCTCAATGTTTATTTTCCCTTTCGCTTGGGGGGGGATGGAATAATGATGTTTTTTTTTGTATCCAACATTCGTATTGATACGAGAATGTGTTGCTGATGCTGTTGGTGATGATGATGTGTTGTCCGAATAATGCACGACCTGACCTGAGGACACTGCCTTGAGAAGTTATTTGTTTTGATTTCGCATCTTGACAATTATTACCACACAACACAACATGAACATGAACTCCTCTTCTCTAAAACATAACACACCATCTTTCACATTTATTTTAGGTTTAGTACAGTGAAACGAATAAGAAGATTATGGGGATTGTGTCATTATATCTGCATCTGGGATCTGGGGCAGCAATAACAAGGAATTTATTTCTTCAGTAAATAATGAATCAGGAATAGATTGGCAATTTTCCAGTGAAAAGTAGTGAGATAGTATCAATAGACGCATCCAACACACGACAAAAACGAAACATCATAACATCACATCATCATCACTATGGCACATTATAAGAAAAATGCTGCTTCCAACCGCGATGCCCTCTTTGGTGGATCTGGAGGAGGAAAAAGCGGCGGTGGCGGCAAAAGCTCATCCAGCGGCAGAACGGCGGCGGCAGCGAATCGGCCTCAACGAACGGCAACGGCGGCTGCATCACGACCGCGACCCAGTGCCACAACTGCTGTTCCAACATCCAGTAGCAGTGGCAGCATCTACGGCTGTTCCAACAATAACGACAATACTATAGATCCAACCATAACCCTAACGCCGGGCCCATCCGCAATCTTCACATCAGGCGCCCGAGCATCTCGCTCCACGCCCATCTCCCTCCTCACCGGCCAAGCCAAAATAACGAAAATGGCCGAGGCAGAGGATTACCGTCTCAAGGCCAAAAAGGCCATGACGCGCGGCGTATTCTCAAAGCCCGACCCCATCAGCGCTGCCAATTTCTACAAACGAGCCGCCGACGCCTACAAACAATGCGGCGAGGTTCGTCTCGAGAGGTTGCACAGAATTGCCAGCGGGGACTGTCAATTGGGTCAGGATGCATTTGCCACGGCTGCAGCGGAGTATACTCGGGCGGCGGAGCTTGCCGAGGTGAGCGATGAGACGTTGGGGAGGAAACGACAGGAGTGTCATAAGCTGCATTTGGATGCTGCCGGTGCCTGGGCTCAGATGGGGGAGAAGGGAAGGATGGCCGAGTCGACGATGAAGGCGGCGTTTGGACTTGTCATGGGGGAGAAAGTTAATAAACCAATTGTTGAGAAGGCGTTGAAGAGCGTGGAGGAGGCGATTGAATCCTTCGTTGGGGATCCTCTCAATAGAAAGAGACACTATCGAAGGACGGGCGTTTCGGCGTACGAGGATGCCAATGTTGTGGATAGGGAAGCGTTGGCGAAATCGGCATTGGAATTAGCCAAGCAAAACATCATCACGGATTCGTACGCACACGAGACTTTGTACAAGGTGGGTGCCGAGCTGATCAAACGACGTCATTACGAATCGGCATTGTACGCTTACGGGGCCGGGACCGCCACCCTCGAACACGAGGGGTTTGCCACCGTTTCCCTGTCGAGGGCGTACGTTTCCGAAACGATATTGACGCTCGCCATGGGGGATACCGTCGCGGCCTCGAAGGACTTTCAGCAGGTTCATTTGCAGAGGACGGCGTACCTGTCGTCGAGGGAGTGTGCGTTGGAGGAGGATTTGATACGGGCGTGTAACGATATGGATTTGGAGGCGTTGGAGGTGGCACGGTCGAAGAGCGGTCCGCATCGGTCGGCAATGGCGAACTTGGAACCGATCATGAGGGAATTGGTGGGTGAGATTCGTGTTAGTGGACGTGCCAAGAAGGAGACGAAGAAGGCTACTGTCGCCGCAGCAGGAGTGGCAGCAACAAAGAAGCAGCAGGGTGGTGGGGTCGCTGCTGCTGCTGTTGTAAAGCCATCTTCGCAGCCGCAACCGCCTCCCTCGAAGAAGGAGATTTCGGGGCAGGAACTCATGCAGGATACGGATGCAGGCTTTGCGGAAATGGATGACATTATGAATCAAATGGGTTTGGACGATGATGATGACGATGACGATGATATTGACTTGACGTAGATAGTATGATTAAGATTGAGAGTTGTTTTGTTCCTGGGTGAGTTGTTAAGCTACCATAATGTAAAATCATTAGTTGCAAATGTCAATCCACTTTTTTATTGACAACTATAATTTCTCTAGGTCGAAACTTCACTTCAAGAAGAGCGACGGTCGTACGGCGCTGCAACATGAAGAGATTGTGGAGAAAGTTCAAGACCTCATGTGCACAGACCCTGGGGATCTACTACCAGAAGACAGACCATTACTTGAGGAAGATTTTGAGGCACTTGCGGTGTCCACGGCAGCAGACAGGAAATTCTGGGTGGCATCGATAGAAACCGCCATTGCAGCGGCAGGGCACTTTCGGTTGAAACATAGACGCGATCGGTTGGAGGTAGCGAGTC
>JALLAU010001121.1:0-11107 GCA_036939495.1 Thalassiosira hispida
GATGATGCCTCTGACGAAGTCAGATGCATTTGAAAAGGGTAAACCCACTAAGGTTTTATTCTTGCTAAGGGATATCATGTGGAGCATGGGACAATGGTGGAAAGTCCCCACAGAGGTGGATTCAAAACTGGTCATCTCTGTAGCCTACTCCACTCCGCCGTTCATGAGGGGGGAGGCTCTAAGCAGTGCCAACATGTTTCAGAAGGCCTTGCCAGATAAAATAGAAGTAGTTGTCCTTCATACAACTCTACCTCTGCCAGGAACGTGCCAAACTCCGAAGAGAATGGGTAAATGAATGATGATGATGTCTCCGATTGATTCCCGACTCTCCATCCTAAGACGAAGGTACTCTGTCTCCAAGTGATTCTCCAAGTATCCATCCTTCCGTCCGTCCGTCCGTCATTCCGTTCGTCCTTCTAGGGTACTAATTTTACTAACTGTTGTTCCATGTTTGGAATTTTCTCTTCGTCTCCTTGCTGTTGGTTCTAACTGTTTCTTGATTTTCTTATGTAGGTTATGCATATCCCTGCAGCACATAAAAGGTCAGTTTGGGGGTATCTCATGATAACCGCCACAGCAACCTTCAACCATTACTTTTGATAGGTCTGTCCAGTAGAGGTGCTAGTTGCAGGTCCTTGGGGTGCCGTCCTTTCCCAGGATTTTCTTCCTCGTGCCATATCCCGTAGCATGGGTTAGAATTAGGTTCCTTGACAAAGGGGGGAGGTCTTGATTGTTGTTGGAGGAGGTCTGTAGAAATAGAGATGAAGTGTGGAGGGGAAGGCAATTGTTAGTAGAAAGAAGAGGAAATTCTTACCTCGTCGGGTCTTGGGCTGAATTCCAACGTAGGAATTCGTGTTGTCCTACGGTGTCCTGATATTTCTATCACTCACCACCATCATAACCAAGTAAGATAAAAACAACAAATTATTTGCAATGCAAAGCAGAAGCTTCACGGTACACACTACAACAGAACGTCTATAGAAAGGCACATGAAAAGCTGATAAGAGGTGTAATGATCATTTTATGAAAGCCACGACTGCTGATTCGTCTGCCTGTGAAAGCTCTCGCAGTAACCAGCCAAGCTGCAAAAAATCGTTGTTGCTTGTGTATCACCTCTCTTGCACACACCAATCATCTTTTCTCTCTCCATGAGATGCCTCCAATAACGCGTCTGGGTATCTAATAACGACTCTGTTGTTCACTCGTGTTGATACTGTGATTGTACCATCTTTATCGTCGCTCAAGAGTGGGGCTCACGTGATGCTTGAAATGTTTTTTTTCATCTCGCTTGCACTCTCGATCCAAGGACCGCAACACTGCTGCCTTCATTGTCATATTTAGACCCATTGTAACCAGGGTTGCTTGACAAATCTGACATTAAAGAGCTACATATGAATAAGTATTTACCTAGCAAGGCCGACTAGGTATCTTTCATGTTTAGAGCAGAAGTTAGCAGAAGACCGAGTTGAGCGAAGAGCAGGAAGTTGGGATGCTTGTTGACTCACACTGTCTGTGTTGCTCACAGTTTTGCATGCCAATGACCACTGAAGTAGACTAGCTTGGTGAATAAATCAAAGCTGCAGCAGTGGCATTGTGGAGTAGAAAGATAATATTATGGCATTTTCCTCCTATTCGAATATTGCTAAAGTGTCAAGCTCAGATCTAGTGGTTGTAGTTGTAATGCATAAAACGATAGTATGGTTCAACTGTGTATCTTCACCTATTATTAAGCATTTAATGGGAATAGGTTCCTTCAGTTTATCAATTCGAATTGAAGTAGTTTGAATATTATGCGTTGCCGTGGAGGGGCCAAGGTCCACAACCACTCGGATGAACTATGGTAGTTACTTAATACCTCGTATTTACGTTACTAACTATGATGAGTATACGAATACAGTTACTTTAGAAGAATTGTTGAACCCATTCCAATAGTGTTGCGTTATTAACCAAGCCGTAGAGGAGTCCACCCCAAATCTATCACCCCACAACGTTGGATGCATCATCGCTAAGTAAGAGCCATCACCATTAGGTCATCCATCAGTTGTCATGGCAGGACAAGACCATAATTTCTTCATTCCTTTTATTTCAAGCAGTATCTTTACAGGATTGGGATGATCTGTCACCATCATCATGGTCTGAATATTGTTCGCGTCTTCTCTCTTATTTTGATTCTCGGACAAAATCTCAATCAAAGCAAGTAGCAAAGGAATACAACACTCCTCTTTCCCCTCCATTGGTCCAATGATGAGAGGTCCATCAACGCAATCTTGTCGCGCCACGGCGGTCGATAAACATTTAAGATCCGCCATCCCAACTGTGGATAAAAATGCCACAAACAGTGGAACGTGATCCTTATGCATACCCATCCAAGAGTACTTGAGCCTGTCTCTCGTGTTTATACCCGTGGCGTGTGTATCATGATTGAAGTAAAGTGAGCTGTTCCTCAATCTCTATGCGTCTCTTGCCATCATTGACTAGATATTCATTGTCAAAATGCTTGCGTGGTATTTGCATTATATCAAATACCGAACATGTCTACAAGGTAACTATGCCTGCATCGTTGAAGCCAAGTTTGTGGTAGAGTGGCTGCACAAGAGATGAACAAATGGCGAGGACAAATCTCTTCTCTGATTCATCATCTCTTTGCATAGCTTTTTCAAGCAGGGTTTTTGCGAGCCCCATCCCTCGTTTTGACGGTCTAGTCAAGACCATGCCAACTCCAAGCGTATGGTCATCTAGTTTGACCCTCAAGACACAACCATCAAAGGATGAATGACCAGCATCGTGCTTGCTTTCATCTTCTGCAGAGGGTATTTCAGATGCAGTGATTTCTTCTCCATTGAGCAAAAAAGGCCATTGCGGATCTTTATACGAGCTAAATTATGTCCCAGCGGTGAGGTCGGCAAAAGTCGATACCAGAGGAAGAACGTCTGATGGGCCGTTTAGTTTGTGAACGATGGTCTTATGTTGTTCGCTGCCCATGATATGTCTACACTTGTTTTCAATTATCGATGCTGAGTAGCCGATGAATTGTAGACGTCCACTGGCTCCGGAACCAGCTGAAAAGCCATATGTGGTGAGGTGAGGTGGAAGTTGTACCATGAGAATTGATGGAATGGCTAGTCTTGGTCGTCGTGTCGGAGTGATGGGTGCTGTCCAATAAACGCAGCAACCTTCATGGCAGCCTGACTCGGCATGGAATGCAGCTGCGAGCGCTGCGAGTACCTATATGGCATAATATGGCAGCGCGGTGGGGTCAGCGCAGCAAACCAATTAGCTGCTACTGCTACCAGGAGGCAGCCAGCAGAGCAACATGATGTGCTGTCACGATTATGAATTATGAGATGCCGCTGACAGGCTGATGCAATTTATGATGCCGCTGACAGGAGGCTGTGCAATTTTTGTTTATCTGAGTTTCGGCTGATGTGTTCCCTGGAGAATCACGATTCACGATGGTGTGATGACATGTTGTGATGGATTTGTGTCATTGGAGGATCACGGTCACTGAGATCTGCGCGGGAATTCATAAGAGAATTTTGTCCAGACCACCCTCTCAGGACAGCTCAGGACCTACCTGATGGTGAATGGTGACATACCAATAGATACCAATGCATCACCAGCAAAGAGCTCCAACTCCAAGACTGAATCGACCTTCTCCCTTTCCGCTCTATCAACATCAAGAACAAATATGTCATTATATAACTTCTTTATCGAACGGAAATCAATAACAAGCCAAACAAACAGTAAAAACGCCCACTCCGATTACCTGCGTAACCCAACACTGCTCATAAAATCAATTCTCCGCCAACTCAACGATCCAATAGCTTCCGGCCAATATACCATGCTCTCCAACATAGCCATCTCATCTCTTCGCAGGGCCGCCGTAGCCCCTGCTCGTAACATGATCACCCAGCGCTATCTATCGATGGCATGCGCCCAGTCGGTGAACAAGTTGAATGGTATACTTGAGGAATACCGCGCGCAGAAGTAAGTTCTATCCATATCATGTGACTGTATCGTTCATGATCGTATGGTACCGCATTGGCTCACTTTCATCCTGTTTCTCGCACACTCCCTCCTCGCAGCTACTCGCAAGAATTCCCCAAAAGATTCCAGAAGGACGTAGTGAAAGCTGCTACCATCAGCCAGCTCAATATCCAGGCGGTCTCTGCCGAGGGTATTGGACACGTCCTACAGAACATTGGCATGGGTGATCGAATGTCCAAGTCAGAGATTGAAGGTATCGTCAGCGAAATTGGCACATGTCCCATTGGCGACGATGGCGAGAGCCATTGCGTCATGTCTACCAATCAAATGTTGAATTTGATGTCGAAGAACTGGGAGGATCATCATCGTGGCTTCAACCAACCTAGTTTCGACCCCTAAGCCCGGGATGAGGTGGTGCTCTGAATTGCAGTTTCTTCCGTGTGTATTGTACGCAGGAGTACTGTTATTCTTTGAGAGCACGACTAGGCTGTTTTGTCTAAAAATCAATAGAGTGTACATAAAATATACATAAAATATAATCAAATCATTTTTCAGATACATTCATATGCAGTGTAGTTGCCAATGTTGAACGCTATCCAAAGCTCGTACAAGTCTAGATAGTTCAGTAGTAGTAGATGCCCACTGGAGTTGAATTAGGTAGACGTCACTTGGTCAGATGAAATTGATCACAGCAGCTCATTTGCCATTAAATGTGAAAGCATTGGCATGTATTCAACTCAGAAGTACCGTCGTGAATCGTTGATTTGGTATTGGCGATGTTTACTTTTGCTATGCACCACATACAGGCGAAAGGTACCTACCAGCACGAACATGGAATCTTTTATGGTCAACAACAACTGAAGATAGGAAGTTGCACTCTTACGCTTTAGTGATATTATAATATGTGACTTACTCATTCTAGAAGCAGTTCATTTGTTGTACTATGTGACAATATTTGCATGTGCTTCAACAGGTATTCCCAAGCAACAAGTCTCAGATCTCGGTCATTACAGGACTGCTCTTTGTTACTGTAATAGCTACCCAGGCATCAACAACTTCCTCAACTTAGTTGCATCTACCTCCTTTGCCATCTCTCCTTCTGGTAGGTCAGGGTGTAAATTCATTGAAGAGCACCTTGAATTTAAAGATACAATGAAACAATAGATGACCAAACTTTGTCAGTACCTATTGTGCACCTCTAGCCATAAACAATGGAGAAAGTAAACTTCACACACATCTCAGGGTGTAAATTAATGAAGAACAACTTGAATTTAAAGATAATATAATGAAACAATAGCCGACCAGTACGTATGGTGTACCACTAGCCATGAGTAACGGAGAAAGTAGACTTCACAAAAGGTTTCCCCAATTATATAAAAATTGTCATATATTCAATATATTGATGCAAAGACTTGAGAGATCACACAACATGCGTACATATACATTCATAGGGTGAGGCATCGTAGACTGCTACTGTTGGGTCTGTTAGGAACAACTTGATTTTAAACTAGTTTAAAGATATACAAAGGAACCATAATATGCTTATGCATGCTTTTTCAGAATGGTACCTTTAGCTAAAATGGAGAAAGTGGGCATCACACAATTGCCATCAATGAAAATGTATGGCTATCGTGAAAATTATACCCAAGACTCGATCTAGAAGGAAGATCCTTATAACTTTGGTATCTCTCCATAATTTGTGTATAAAATGAATATCCTACAATATTACAGTGGTATCATTGCACTTTTACAACACACAAAGGCATGTGACGACATACGTCGTCCTAATTTGTATAAACATATAAGCCCCCCCCCCCCCACATCACAAGAAGTACAGCTCATTTAAAACTCTTTCACGGCAACTTCTTGGGTGGGTCTCTCTCCCTCTCACGCATCATCCACAGTCTCTTCTTACACCACCAACATACCATTGCCCGCATCAAACGACACAGTACCATCATCCTCCGCCCTCGAATACACATCCACATCAATATCATTCTCAATCTCCTTTTGACGCGCGCTCTTGGTACGGCTTAGCTGTCTCACCAACTTCTTCTTGGCGGCGGAACTTAGACGCGAGCCTAGGGCGCCGGCACGCGACTTCTTGGTGTTGACACTCCCACCGGCAGAGCCGACATTGCTCGCGAGACTGGCATCACTTCGAGACCTGCTCCCGAAATCGTCATTGACGTACCTGCTCTCCTCGCTCGAGGTAGTGCTTCCTTGGCGTTCGACCATGTGACTAAACATATTCATTCGCTGCTTCACGCTCCCCTTCAAACGATGGTTATGACTCGGGTCCAATTCGCGATTGACGAATTCGCGTTGTCGAATGAATGCCACCCCGGCTACCAGGAAGGATAGGGCGAGGGCGGAGGAGAGGAGGGTGAAGATTGACTTGGAATCGCCGTGGGGGATGGAGGAGGCTGCGGGGAGGTTGGCGGAGGAGCCGGCGTCTGCGGGGCCGCTTTCGGTGCTGGTGCTTGAACCGCCTCCGCCAGAGCTGGAGCTGCCTCCGCCAGAGCTGGAGCTGCCACCACTTGATCCGCCCCCGCCCGAGCTTCCTCCACTCGAGCCGCCACCGCCGCTGCTTGAACCTCCTCCAGAGCTCGAGCCGCCACCCGACGAAGAGTGCGAACTCACATAATTCCCTCCCCCAGAATATTTCCTAGTAGAATCACTACCCTCCTTGTGCTCTCCTTCTTCCTTCTTCTTCTTGTTGTCGTTCTTGGGTGGAGGCTTTGGATGGGGGGTTGGCGCATGTGTCGGCGTATCCCCGGCTAGATGCCGCTGCATGCGCTTCCGTGCAGCTCTCACCACAGCTTTGTTGCGTAATGGGCGCTGATTTGATATTACCGCTGGCGCCGTTTTGGCTGCCGTGCAGGATGCCGATAGCAGCACTGCCGCTGCTGCAACTACGTGTATTATTCTTGTCATTATTTATTAGTAGATTCCCTATGCTCTGCGGCGCGCCCGTATGATCGAATTGAACGTATAAGAGCAAAGGAGGGCTGGAGTAGTGTGTTCCTATTGATATATTATGCTTCTATTTTCCCTCTATTCGAAATAGCGTTGAGTAATTAAGTGTGAACTTACTATCGTGTTATCAGGGTTCATGGTACGATATTGTAACGGCAGGACAGGTAACAGCAACATACAGGGGAGTTTATTTACTGCACGAAGAAGAGTAACATACTTCTAGCAAAAGCTATGGGACGCAAGTTCTGATTTCATGGAGTGAAGTCCCGGTAGATCCCGGTTCTGGTTCTTTTCAGTAGCGATAGACATCCGAGAATTTGAGAAGGAGAAAGCCAAATTTCCGTTTCAACAGAATAACGGTTGGGATAACGCACAGATTGTTGATTAGTATTAATTCCCATGTAGGATTCTTTGAAATCTAATGGAGTTGGGGCACGGTTGGGGGTTAGATACATATTTTGGCGGGAAGGAATATTAATAGAGTATCCATGGAATGTGATACTTTAGGCGGGAAGGGAAACATCTAACACGACTGACTGTTGACTGTGCTCTTTCCGTTCACATTCAAGAGAACAAGAAACTCCAACTCAAACAAATCTGAACACAACTCCAACTCAACTTTTTGGTGAAACAACGAAACAACAACCGATGGCGGCCGTCATTTAATTGCCCATTCTTGATCACCTAACACATGAACAAACCTCTCCTACGCCGTCCTTCTACGATTGAACAACCATGACCATATCAAATCAATACGCCGCCAGTGTTACTATCTTATTGCTTTCGGTTGCAATAACAATACCGCGAGTGGCGATAGCTCAGCTAGATGTCCAGTCGGATCTCTTCCTCCCAGACACGCCCGAATGTTCCAACACTCCCAACTGGAAAGACGCTTACGGTGATGTTTGCATCTACTATTCGCAAACTGAGGACACGTGTGCTTCCGAGGGTGGGTATGGAGATGGTGGGATGGGTGTTGCCAATGATAATTGTTGTGTTTGTGGCGGGGGTACCAATGATGAAGCAACGCCGGCGAATACGAATACGGCGCCTACGGATGGTAATGGAGATGTTATTGTGAATCCGGATGGGACGTGTGGGAATGGTGGGGGGGATCGGGGCAACGGGCTGTGTGTTAATGGCAAGTGTTGTTCCAAGGTATGTAAAATCACTGCTAGAAAGTGTACTTTTATATGGGTGGTCACTTTCTGTGACTTTTTTCTGTTGGGGCATATGGGATGTGGTTGGAGAGAGGGGGCGGGGCGTCAGAGTTTTTTTTTTGTTTTATTATTGTTATTGGATGTCCTGGTTTTTGGTTTTGCTCGTTGGAAAGAAAAAAACACGAGGCTGTCTATTGTGAATATTCAAATGAAAGTATTATTGGAGTCAGGGAGGACTATATCACGATAGCTAGCCCTAGGTTGTGTGATTTATGTGTATTGATATTGCTCTATCTAGAGAGGATATTATCTTTTGCCAGAGCTGTGTTTGTTCTACCATGGACAATTGCTTTCCAGGTAGCAAGACCCGAGATTTCAGGCCTGTGTTGATCAATAATTGTTTTTGGCAGTATATTTGGTCAGCTACCTGCCACGAGCTGTGTCTAGAATTGATGGTGCCATTTTTCTTGATGTTTCAGCACTGTACTTCAAAGTGATATGTACTGCTGGGAAATGTAAGCCACGCTTGAGATAGTTTCGTTTCCTCTTTTTCTTTTGATATGGGTCTTGATCTCATTTTTAGGCTCATTGATAGAGCTTTCCCAAGAAGACATTTGTCGTAGATATTATTTTGGAAAATATACTGGGAAACTATGCAGACAAAGGCAGAAAAATGGCCGATTGTTTGTATCTTTGGTTGATGTTTTCATTATTTCTAGAGGTCATATCATGAACGGCCAAGAAGATTGTTGCAGAGTAATTGATTTTATGTTGCTGTCTTTTACACCTGAGAGCTCCAATCTTACAGTTACTGCTCCTCCAATTTGCAGAATGGATGGTGTGGCGATACCCCAGACCACTGCGATGGAACAACCTTCCAACCCACCATCACACCATCTGCCCCGCCCATCCTGCCCATAATAATAACGCCCTTGCCCGCCAAAGAACCAACACCTGCACCAATCACCTCCAATCCAACCAAAGGACCAATCACCGCCAACCCAACACCGGCACTCGTCTCTAAAGATTATAGTGCAATAACACCCGGCCAATCCAAATTCTGCGGTCCAAAATACGTGGGTGGATACAATATTGCCAAATCGAATTGCTCCTACGAAACCGAATGTGGCAAGGTCTCCGGCGAAACACACTACGGTGCCACGGGGAATGATTGTCCCAATGGTTTGATGTGCTACACTGACATTGTATGTGTCGCTCCCGCGGATCCCACTGAATCGCCCAGCGTCAGGCCCACTGTCAGTCCTACAGTAAGCATGGCACCGACGTTCACGGGACAGACGCCTTCTCCGACACTTGGGCCAACGACGGGGTCTCCTACACAGGATCCCACGTTAGGTCCGACAGTGTCTCCTACGAAAGCTCCCACGAGAAACCCGACTATGTCTCCTTCGATATCTCCGACGAAGCAACGGCCTCCGACAGTACCTCCCATGAATTTGCAGAATATCGTTACCGCACGTGGATCGTATTGCGGTGCCTCAATCCAGACAGCGTTGAATCAATGCTCGCCAAGTACATTTTGCAGTAACGGCAGTGATTGCGAGAATAATGAAGAGTGTATTCCGAATATTAGCTGTACGTTCCATGCGTCGGAGGCAAATAAGGATGGTGAGGAGACAGAAAGTGATGACGAGGAAGAAGAAATTGATGAGGGTGATGACGTGTATGAGACGGAGTTTGCCGGGAATGAATTTGGGGAGGAGTATGTTCCTGAAGAGATTATTTCGGCGGCAATGGCGAAGAAATTATTATTTGGGTGGTGGGTTGGCACGATGATTGTCGTGGCGTTTGTGGATACATTGCTAGTTTAATCGCAACAGCATACTTGATTCGCGACATCTTTAAAGAGAGAGAGGTGAATTATGACAAAGAGGCTGATGGCAATTGGAACTGCTTTGTGTCAGCACTTCCCTCAAAACAAACAATCATTGCACAATACAATGAGTAAACTAGATACATACAAGGACCCAAGCATCTCTGGCTGTGTTTACCAACTGTAATACGATGCCCTCTGAGAAATATATGCTTGCTGCATTTGTCTCCATATTAGCTGCCTTTTGTACCTCCATATTATGATATTGTCTTCTAGAGCCATTCCCGTGATTCCTTTAGGTCATTTTCGAACAGTTTGTGGTGTGAATTGGTCATGAGAGATTCCCGCCAATAATTGTTTCCCCACCTGGGAAATCACCAAGGGATTTCCGCTTAGCTGGTAACAAAAATAAAATTCCTCTTACTCGTATGCCCAACCCAATGCCACATCCCCTCGAGACGGCTAATACGAATCAAGCCAATAGTTGTATCGTCTGCTCAACTATTGTATTTGCCAAGATATGAGCATTTTGGTGCTACTGCAAAAATTGCTATGGTAGTTAATGCTTATTCAGACTCTTGATCTCACATCCATGTTGGGTCCATACAAAGGGTTCAAGAGCCCTCAACCACGTCTCAATGCACCACTTCCGCCTCAATACCAGGTACATATATGGCTGCAGCAGTTTCCAGATCCAGTGGTGATTTTGGTCCTACGCTGGGGCACATATGGGGGGTATGGGTGCGTGGAGCCATAAGGATGGTATTACATCACCCCACTTGTGCTCTCACATCCATGCTGGGTCCATACAAAGGGTTCAGGAGCCCTCAACCACGTATCAAGGTACAACTCCCGTCTCAACACCAGGTACATATATGGCTGCAGCAGTTTCCAGATCCAGATGGGGCTTGTATGGATGTGAGAAGCTGTGATGTGAGGAGCTGTAAGTGTAAGGACGGTAATGTAGCATTACCCCACTCTTGCTCCCACATCCGCCCTCAGATAGGGGAATGTTTGAGCTGTTGGTATGTACATAGTACCGGCCGGTACCGTAATATATCCCGCCGTTACTCTAATTGTACCCAGCAGTGCCCAGTGACTTGACCGCGATATCTCACGTACGTCAGCAGTCGTTTTAGCCGTCAGT
>JALLAU010001122.1:0-11090 GCA_036939495.1 Thalassiosira hispida
CCTCTCTTTCGTCCGTCGGCTCTTTGACAATAGAAACTAAAATCCCCAAACCCACATCTTTTTGCCGAAGGACTCGGGCGAGGGGAGAATCTGTATAGCAGGCAGGGGATACCTACGTACCAACCCATCCAGCATTTGGAGGTTCGGTCTATTACCTATAAATCTATTCTTGATCCATTGATAGTAAAAAGTTGAGTTCATAACGAAGTACACTACTGCCTCACTCTATTCTCTGTCTTTTGTTTGATTCCTCGAGACGAGAGACTAGCATTTCTTTGGACCCATCAACATCCAAATCCTTTTCGTCCAGTTTTTTTCTCAATTCATCAACTGACATATTTCTTCCGCTATTGTCAAATCTCGAGTCAATATTTGCTGTTTCATATATTTCCCTCATCAACTCGGTCAACAGTTTTGGCGATTCCTTCAATTCCTTTGACGACTCATGGTTGAGTATATCCTTCGACCGAGATACAAAATAGGCTGTGGCCTGCTCTTTGAGAAGTGGGCAATTTTTTGAGTCTGCAAAGATTAGCCACTTCGCAACAGTTGAACTATCAACCACCAAGGATTCGACCAAAGCTCGTTCAACAGCTAATTTCAGGCCAACTATGCCGTATCTATCAACAGCATCAATGATGTCTTCGCCGTTATCACCAGCCAAAATAATATCCAAACCCGGGATTTCTCCTCCGTAAGCATATCGGATAATGATACGAAATATTTTGGGGATGACATCTTTGATCACGATATGGGTGCCTTTTTTGCTCCCCTCACAGAAGCCAAAGAGGATTGAAGCGTTGGCTTTTAGGACAATTTTATGTGCAGGGATTATGGTTCTCTTGACCTTGAAGGTTACATCTGTATCATCTTCATTTTCAAGAAGTTTCAACATGTTCTTCGCAAGAGGACTAGTTGGAGTATGGAACGAATTCAAATCAGGCTTCACTTGAATTAGGACATCAATAAGAAGTGATCCATTAAGGAGGATATTGTTTGTTTTGTCGAGAATTTCGAACCGTTTGATGAAGTCGGGGCACCCCCATGCAATATCTTCTCCTGCCTTAAAGAGAATATTGCGAGCACGATGTTCCTCATAATACACTCTTCCTCGTGCGTCCCTTATAATGAAAGAGAAGTTGACGCACACATCCTTTTCACCAACAATTTCCAAGTCCAGTCTAATCATGCCATCCCCACTTTCACTATCACCCCCTGGACATAGTCGTAAACGCCATGCATATCCATGACTATCATCAACTATATCTGACTCTACATGATCACGATCACCGATGGGAAGACTTTCAAATCCTTCAAATTTGAAGCGTAGAACTGAAGGTTTCAACGACATATTACCAACACTGAAGAAGATGCGCAATAACAGCCTCGTGCCTCGTGTACAATAACTGAACCACAAAATCTCACAAAATGCCATGGTAAACATTTTTCGTGTGATGAAAAAAGGGGGCCCGTCGACGAACATTTCACAAAATACTTGATTGGCAATTTAACCTATCATAAATACCCCCTTGATATATCGTTTTTTTATAGGTGATGACCCCTGCGATGTGATACAATAGTCATTCTAACAGAAACGACTGTATTTTACAGCAGGGGGACGGTGTGGGAGGCATATTTTTTTCCGGATCGGGCTAGACTATTCACCAAAAGTATTATACCCTCAAGGAGAACCTTTCATCGCTAAATATGGGCTTGTCTCTACTCTCTTGAAGTCTGTGTTATTTTGTTCGCCCGTCGTCGTGCGTCGTGATGATTCGACAGCATGCACCAAGCAAGAAGCAAGTTATTCTTAGAGAAAAGAATTGCGGGCCCACTATTATTCATCTCTCTATCCAGATAGTAAACCATCATGCCTCGAGAGGACCGAGAGCGCCGTCGAGAACGTCGAAATCGTAATCGAGACCGCGGCGGCGGCAACGATCGAGAAAACAACGGCGACCGTCATGGTCATGGCGGTGATGAGCGCGCTCGAGATGGCGGCACAAACCCCGACGATTTCATCGGCGACGGCAATAATAACGGCGGTCACCCCAACGACAACCCTAACGACAACACTAACAACGCCAATAATAGAGCCCGTTCCGACACAGACAATGAAGAATCCTACACAACCAATGATTTCACCGATGTATCAACGGTACACGATCGGGAACTTGCCGAATTGCAATTGTTATGTGATACAGCCTCGGAATCGGATCCTGCCTCGTGGGAAAATATTCGAAGGTGGTTGCGCAATCATAGTGCGGAAGATGCACGTGCTGCAGCCGAACGGAGGGGAGATTATGAAACGACTCCCTTGCATCTAGCATGTCGTAATTGTCCCCCGCTAGATATTGTCAACATGCTCCTAACCGCCTCACCCAAAACTGTCGAGTTGGCCGATTCCTTCCGTTGGCTTCCGCTGCATTATGCGTGTGCCAATGAGGCGAGCGAGGAGGTGTTGGTCATGCTGGCGGAACAATTTCCCGAGAGTAAGACTAGCGTGGATAAACGGAAGAGAACTCCTTTGCATTTTGCGTTGGGACATACGGAACGTCCTGCGAATGTTGCCACGGTGGTTTTGTTGAGCGGGACGGGTGCGGCGCTGATGGCGGATGAGAATGGAATGTTGGTGAGTTTGTTTTGTTAGGAGTTGTGTGTGTTATTGGTGTTTTTGTGTGGGAATTGGAATAATTTTACATTCAAGGGCAGATGTAAAAATGGTTAGGCTGTCTGCGTGTTTGATGTGAACCTGCATAATAATATGTGTTCATAGAATGAGGGTGAATAATGTTTGTGTGTGTGTGGCAATTGTATTGTGGGAGCGGGGAAAAAGTATGTGGTACTTTGCTGTGAAATTTTATTGTGGGAGGGTGTGCTTGTGATTATGTGTTGTGTTCATGCCTGATATGCCTGGCATGAAATCCGGTTTTGATACTCTGTCAAAGTTATATTTCTTTCATGTTTGGTTTGTTTGTGTGTATGGACAACATACTTATCTTGTTATTGATTTGTTGGGTGTTTGTTCTCCTCGTTAAATCTCATGTTGGTCTTGGGGTCGAGGCGTTCTTTATATTTCTTTTGTTATGATGTTGTTTGTGTTGAGAGCTGGCTAGCTTATTTATTTGTGAATTTCAAGCTCTTGATATTACACTGTGCCCGCGATATATATTATGGTTTTGCAATGATGTGGTGCTGAATCATGAGTTTTTGTCTATTCAAGATGATGAATATAGTCGCTCTTCATTGATTACATGAACATTGTTTTACTTCCCCCCATTTTTGCAAAATTAACTCATTCTCAACAACATTCATATCTCTTCCCCCCCCTCAACAACAGCCACTTCACTATGCGTGTGCCTACGGAGCCACTGAACAAGCCCTCCGTGTCCTCACCGACGAAAACATTCAAACCATTACGGCCACTGACAATCGTGGCCGTACTCCCCTCCACTTTGCACTCGGCAATGCCGACCGTCCCGCCTCCCCGGGCGTCGTGGGTCTCCTCCTCTCACAAAATCCCGCGGTAGTAAATTCCATCGATTTGGAGGGCAACTTACCCATCCACCTGTTGGCCACGCGTGCACAGGCAATCAAGGAGCACGAGAAGGAAAAGTGTGCCAATTGTCAGGAGTGTTTCAGCCTCTACCTGAAAGCACAACCCCGCGCCACGGCTGATTTATTAACGGCGTTGCAATCCCTCCCGGAATGGTTGCGCGATTACGCCGTGCTGAGCCCTGTTGTGCAGAAGATTCTCAATATGAAGATATCGCAACGCTTCCCTACCGGTAAGAAATATCAACAATGACGTTGTCTTAAAAGACTTATATCACTCACACAATAGTAACTGAACAACTCTGATGACTGCGTAGCTGTGACATTGATGGATTTGGTATTTTACGTGTTGGTTATTGTATCCTTTCAAGTCTCCGTAGGGGCAAGCCTAAAAGTTAGGTACGCGAACATTGAAGGTGATAGCATGAATAAGGGATTGTTGGCACCACTCTACATTGCCGTGTTTTACTTTTCCGTGAGGGAGGTGGTGCAAGCGATGAGTTTGGCGAGTTTGGGTTTGTTCAACACATGGGTTTCGGATTTAGAGAATTGGCTCGATGTGATTTATATAATGCTGATACTCTTTTGGTCGATTGTTATGACAGTGGAGGGAATGGAAACAGTGTCATTCCAAACTGGTGCTGCGATATCCATGTGCGTGTTTTGGCTTATGATCCTCAGCTTCATGCAGAGTATTATTGTTGGATTTGCGGTATTCTTTGGCGGAGTCATATACGTGGCGAAACGCCTAGCAGCTTTTTTGCTCTCCTTGGCTATTATTCTGATTGCATCTATGCAAGTCTTTTACACGTTATTCAAGCAGTCAGATCAATGCCCATATGGTAATAACGCCAGAAACTACACGGAAACCCCGGTAACCGAAATTAGTTGCACCGACAAGGACGAAGCTACAGGTGAACTATACGGATGTGAGGATCTAGTTGTCGACTGCGAACCAATCAACGAAAGTCCATTCTGTAATTACAGAACATCATTTTTCAAGGTCTTCACCATGCTTTTGGGAGAAGTCGATGAATCATATTTTAGGTCTAGTATACTCGCCACTTTTCTCTTCGCGGTATTCATGTTCCTATGCGTGATCGTCTTGGCGAACGTTCTTATTGCCATTGTCACGGATTCTTACAGTGTCATTCAAAATGAAAGATCGGGTAAGCAAAGATTTGTTTTGCCCGCTTTGTTCCTAAGATGTTGTTTCGAAAAACCAACCCACCATGATGTGTGCGAACTAATTCCATGTACAAATCACAGCATTGGTGTTCTGGTCCAACAGGCTTGATTTCGTGGCAGAGATGGACGTTATCTCTAACAATTTCAACCGAAAGGGGGAGAATAGGGGGGAGTCAATCTTGGATTCGGAGGACAGCACCATGGGAGAAATGTGGAAGAAGTTCATGTACCTTTTTGATGACGACATTGATGAGCATGGTGTCATGTCGATTGAATTCATAATCTACAACATCTTGCGGGTATTTGCTGCATGCGTCATCATTCCCCTATGGATAATAATTGGCTTCATCAGCTTTGGGATGTTGTGGCCTCCGCAAGTGAGGCGGAAGTTACTGACAAGTCAGATGACAAGTCGGACTGAAGAGGCCAGTGCAGAACGACTGCGTTTGAACCAAGTTAATGGACTGAAGGAGGATGTCTCATCTTTCCAAGAGGATGTGAGGGGGGATATGGAAAAGGGAAGGGACGAGGTGTATATTATCAAGACTGTCCTTGATAGCACCAAAACTGAAATTCATACAGAAATGAACCATGTGAAGGAAATTGTGACGGAACTGTTTGAAATGTTATCGGCTTCTTAGGCCCTTTTTTGTTACTCCACACCTTTCAGTGGCTTTGTGATTATAGAAAAAGGGCCTCGTTTGATAATCGATATCTCTCCACTACACCGAATCGTAGAATCTGCAATAGTTATGATATTTTATGTGTTTTCAAAATGATTTCTCTGTAGTAGCAATTCCAAGACGTGTCGTGATAAGCAGGCCCTCATCTAGGTATATTTGCCTACCTAAGCTACCTACCCACCCAACGTTATTCCCCTTCCTTCGAAAGCAGTCCAAAATGGCTTGCTTTGCGAGAATGTGTGATCCCCAATTACTTTTGTCCACTTTATCTCCGTCCAGAAAATCTGGACAAATACTCCATTACCGACCTGCCCAATTTCATGAAGAATTTTTGAAGACATCAATAATGCAAACAAATTGATGACTGTGCGGAGGATCATGAAAAAAGAGATGGGAAGCAGCCCCACTGGCACCGACGGCCGTTCCGCAGAGATCATGGTAGGCAAGGCAATCCATGACGCAATTGACATTGAGTCGACAACAACTGTAAGAATTGCTGCCATGAAAAATCCTCTCCAAATCATTCCAGAGCGGACTTTTTCCGGTTCGATGATATCACTTTCTACCTTTGAGTGAGTATATGCCCACACAATCAAGCTACTTTTGGTGGCAAATGTGAAGTAGGCAAGGAGGACACACTGTGAAAGGACGAGACTGCCACTCCAATCAAAGACAAACAGCGATGCAAGAGTTACAACCCCAATTGCATTCCGAGCAGCACATATCGTCGTTTGTTTTCTGCGAGCTTCGTTCTGCTCCCGTTCTTTCTTCTTCTGTTTGCTCCGCATAAATGGATCAGTCGAACCGTTGACATTTTGTCCAAGTGGCGGGTGTGCACTATCTTGGTCATCGTCTCCTCCAGCCTCGCCTGCAAGCAAAGATCTTAGATAGTCTTCATGTTCATGCTGTCCTTCTTCGTCCATCGTATTCGTCAATAGCGGCGTGACAGGGATGACTCGTCTCCTCCAAACCAATCCAATCAGGAACACTCCACCGATCAACACATTCGAGCTACATATTTCTAAAGGCGGTACGGCCCATCCCCAATGCAAAAAAAAGCCACAGACAATTCCCGCCAAATGCCTTAGCAATATTAGTTGACATGAAAATGAGGACAAGAGTGTGAGAGGCCTATAAATTACGCAAACAATTCCAACAATGACATCTTGATATAAACACTTACCCCATGAAACTGACCCGGGGCATAATAAATTGAGCCATCACCAATGACACAATCGGTGATATGTTGAACTTCAGGAAAGGCAATCCAGGCACTGAATATGTACTAAAACAAACATCATTAAAGAAGGGTATTGGACACGTTGGTTGCTTCCTCTCCATCGTGCTAACCACCATCCACGCGAACAAAACAGCACTATATCCCACCGAACTAGTATCCCTCAATCGTTGCTGCTGCTCTTGATAAACCTGTTGCAATTGTGGATTGGACGTCTGATGCAGCTTGTGTTGTAACCACCTTATCCTTGCATACACCATTGCCATCATGACTGGATGGAAGCGAGAATTGCAATTTCAATGTCAATACACACACATCATACAAACACAGAGCAAAACAAATCCCCAACCAACCACACAACCAACCAATTAGAACTAACTCACCCATTGTTGTAAATACGACTAATGCCACATTATAAACAAGGAAGACAATGCTGCCAAATCCCCCCTCCAGCTCCCTTCCCAAAGTGTGCAACGACATCATATTAAAGCCAATATGCAATGGTTCAAAGTGTGCCGTGGCTCCCGTGAAGCCCCTCCACCATTCGTGTTCGATGACAATTTTGGTATATTGCTTACTAACCGTAGATGGAGAAATTCTATGGTTCCAATAGTAAAATGCCAGTCCAGTATTGAGAAGCAATAGTAGGGTAGTGGCCGGTTGATTCACTATGAATTGAAGGTTTTGATTCTGCTTGGCATTTTGTTGTTTGTGTCGTGAGTTGTTTTTGGATGGGAAGGATGTTGCTGGAGTAGGACAAGATATTGTCAGGTATGGGGATGTGTTGGAGGAAGATATAGCAGTAGGCATGGATTTCCAAACCCCGCTTGGTGGATAGGCATAGATTGTCCCATCATGGGAGCTGGGCAGTGGATTCGAGCACCATGTATTCTCGGATGATGACGACAATGATTGCAAACACCATTTCTTTTCTCCGTGACTTTCCACAAAAGTAATGACATGGTCATAATTTCTATTCATATCTTGTTGTACACGAAGATGTTGATGATTGGACAATTGAGAGGATGGGGAAGATAGCATGATTGATGATTTTGTGATGGATGGCCAGCCTCTGTCCCAAAACCATGACAATGGTGACGCTTTAGTTGTTGGTGAGGTTGTAGCATACTTTTGTTGGAATTGTCTTTTATCAATATGTTTCTTCTTCTGTGATATTGGAGCATAAATCCCATGAAATTGATCAATATCATTGAATTGGGTTGTTATTGTTGTTGTTTCTCCACGTATCTCATTTTCAGCATTGCCATTCTCGACAGTAGAGCTGACGTCACCATCTAACAGAGACTCATATGTTTTCCCACTAAGCATTGATGTATGCGGTCCTACGAAGCAATATTCATTCTTCCAATATGCATGATAATACAAATGCAAGTATGTCACCGTGAATGGCAGTAGGATAATGAGGCTGATGAGCTTGGCCAGGGGAGCTTGCCATGATGACATCTTCTAGTACTCCTTTTCAATGGCAAATTATATGTATTTATCTGAGGATCTTTGTTGGACATAAATCAAATGCAGGAGCAGGCGACAGGAGAACAAAGTAAAAGAGATGATGATGATGATGATGATGATGAGAGCGAGATGTGTGTTGGGTTGGTTGGTTGGGTGTTGGGTACAATTATCACGGACAGGTACAATACCTCCTCGTAAGTCACGTGGCGAATAGTAACTCACGTGAATAGTTGTTATTACTAGACAAAGAATAAATGTATCCGTGATAAAGTTGTTCACGTGACTAGTTTGGTCGTTCTCCGTGACGACGTCCGACGCCATTCTCAATAATTTTATTCTCCATTATTTTTTACACGCAATGACAAAGAGAGATAACAGATAACGCGATCGAGATGACAACAGCCATCGAAGATCTAAGCAATAAGCGCCCACGGAGAGCAGCTCTCGGGAGCGCTATACAAATGACGGATCTACCGGACGCGTTATTGGTACACGTGGCAAAGTTTCTGCCAATGCCGGCGGTTGCATTATTCGCCGTCGCGTTGACAGCGCCATCGGAATCGTGGTATGTCAACTCCAATGGCAGTGACTGTCAGCATCAGACATCGGTCGCAAGCAAAGCGGTTATATCCTCCCTTTCATCTACGCAAAATCAAAACTTGGAAGATAGTGACGAGGGTAGTAGGCAACGACGTGAGGGACGAAGAAGTTTGGATGTCCTCGATTTTGCAGAAATTGACAAAGATCTCGCGGGAAAGTTGTCAGACGACGATGTTTGCGCCGTGCTAGTTTGCATAGATGCAGTACACAAGCTGAAGATACTGAATCTCACGGGGCTATGCAATATTACTGGCAGGGGATTAGAGCCCTTGCGTGGGTCAGTGGTATTGGAACAACTCGATTTGAGCCTAGTGAAGCAGTGCGAAAGACCAGACAATATTGATCCTGAACCATTGATCTCTGAGGAGATGGTTGTTCCCATCCTTGACAGCGTTGTCGATGCTCCGGGAAGCTCTTTGAGACAGTTGCAGTTTTGTTATAAATGGAAACTGGCAATGGATTGCTGCTGGCAGAAGGCGGATGCTGAAAGAGAAGCTGGAAGTTTGCACAGGTTCAGACCTGGCCCAGGGGCAGCATTGAATACATTTATCCCGAGATACGAACAACTATTGAGTAACCGCCCATTTGACTGCGCAGGATGCAGTAACCCAGAGAATTGTTGGGGTACGGGTCCCGGGCCCGAATGGCTATTGCCAAGGTTGGGGACTGGAGGACCTATTCGCACTCAATGGCCTACGTGCTACTCATGCCTTCGAAATTTTTGTATCGATTATGAGGGCACACTCAACTGCGAGATCTGTGAAAAAGTCTATTGTGACAATTGTTCCCCAGTAGCGGATTGTGGCCTGTGCAATACTCAAGCTTGCAAGGGTTGCAGGCCATCTAAAGAATGTGAAGGATGCAATGAGACATTTTGCCATGACCATCTGGACATTTGCAACTGCTGCAACCTGGCAAGATGTCACGATTGCACTCACCCCGCAATATACCAATGCCAAGGTACAAACTGCGAAACGATTGGCTGCTCGTTCTGTGCAGAATCTAGTGATGTTCAAATGTGCGGGAAATGCAGTCAACCCTACTGCTCTGATTGTTGTCTTGAGAAGTACCGCAGCCATCTTGTTAACGACAAGTCACTTACTTTCTGCACTGGCTGTGTAGGCATGGCCATGCCACATCTGTTGAAGGAAAATGGTTTATTTCCCAAGTAGTTCCAGCACATGATATTATCAGGCAACACATTTCATCAATTGTATATACATGTAACGCATAGAGTAGCTGAAGGTCTTACTGTTTGTGCTGTTCAAATACACTGGCCGAGAAGGAGACGTTGACAACATAGAGAAGAAGAATGCATAATCTAATCAAATGGCTGAATATCATACAGCCGAGCCAGTTCTTCATAATGATTGCACATCATATCGATGGTTTGCATTAACAACACACACGCACGGGAAGTAAGTACAAAATACTTGAATCTAAACTCTTCTGGATATACCTACATAGCGCTACAGTATTGAAGTCAAATCTGGACAGGGTGCCGCCTAGTGAGTACCAACCTGTAAAGCTGATTTCCGAGAATCCCATACCCACACAAGAAACAAAGACACATCTTAACCTTTTGTTTCATGTGTTCTTAAAATTCTGCATGGGTACACGGCCTGTAAAAAGGGAGAGACGACAGAATCTCATTCACCATACGATCACCTTGACTTGGGCTATTACTATGACTATAAAATCTTGGAGAATCTTCATCGTCCACTACTCTCACGGGTTGACAGCAAACTACTGGAGAACATTCGATTATCGTTTCCACATTCTTGGGCCGATTATTATCAAACTGCATGTGAGAAAATGTGCCCTACTTAAAATACAAGTGTCCGCCGACCCATTGTCCCTCCATCTATCAGTGCGGACCCGTCGACACTTCTCCAGGCGCCTACACCATAGGTGGTAAATCATTCTGAGAGAGACAAAATGGGAGTCATGCAAAGTCGTGTGTAGAAATTCACTTGCACGTGTGGGAAATTATTGTCATCACCCACTGCCTAAACAGCACTCCCATGAGAAATTATAGGTACATCCATACCATTGGAGCATACTGAGTCCTCTTTGGGGTCTACTTCCTGAAAAATGAATAGGAGTACCGTACCGGTCTAATATGTATTCCGTCACACACCAATCCTATCATCTGAAAAGGGATGGCAGTGAAATATCACAAACACTGGGATGGTGGTTTCATGGTGGAGTCGGAGCGCAGTGATGGGGTTGTTGATGTCAAATGTGTTATCGCTGAACCTTTTTGAAGCTCCCACGTGTTTGTGTTTTGATGTCGGAATGACCGGCGTTATATGTCCAATTTATGTAGGACTCGAGGGCGAGAAGATCTTCGT